>JAASGT010000702.1:0-18163 GCA_023334315.1 Globisporangium alternatum
AGGTAGCGCGCGTGGTCTTGGAGTTGTGTCGTGCTTGGTGCGTTAATGAGCACATGTCGCTGGAATGGGTGCGTCTTGGTTGGTTCTTTCGTGTCTGCGAGCGATGTGTACAGTGTCTTCGACGGGATCCTCGGGAACCAGATGCCCCACGTGACTTCTCCAACAAGAGACCGCCAATGGATTGATTGGAGACATTCAGACTCATCGCCAATCGGACACTTCGGCACAGTGCAATAAGTCAGACCAATTACACAACAGCATTGACAATGCACTTCGAGAATCGTGTTCATATCCACAAACGGAGGTGACAGAGAGAATAGTTACAACAGCACACTTGACGCACTATCGTGATAAAGAGAGGTATGTAGGAACAACGCTCATCGACCTAGACGAATCACCACAACCAGTCGTTTAGCAGCCATCGCCACCGGCGATGACGAGGCACGAGGTGCTGTCGAAAATGCCCATGATGTTGGTCATGACGGACCAGACAAGCGCAAAGATCAGGTATAGCACCGTGAGGCCGCCAAGGAGCTTGCTCGAACCACCCGTGCGCTTGAGCTCCTGCGTCTCGGCCTTCTGCTTCGGCAGCAGGATCAGGAAGAACCACGAGACGGCGCTCATGACGTACATGAGGATCACGGCCTTGGTGATGTCCATGCGGATGCTGTGGTCGTCGTTCTGAATACGGGCGTTCGTCATGTGCCATTGCTGGTCCACGATCTTGGTGAGCGTCGCAGCGAACGGCGACGACAGGTTGGACACAGTGGTGAGGAGACCGTACACGACGCCCTCGTTGCCTTCACCGGCGAGCTCCACGGTCACGAAGGTCGAGATGATGAAGCTGATACCCGCTGGCACGTACACGGCGATTGGAGGGCCAAGCCAGAACCACTGGTTGCGGAAGATGTCCCAGACGACGATCAGCGTCACCGCCAAGTCCACGACGATGACAATGATGCCCGTGATGACGATCACCCAGCGCCAGTTCCAGTGCAGACCCCACTTGCCGCACACGAAGATGCCGATCATGAAGACGAAGTTGCCCAGCACGTCGCTGAGCGCGTTGTTGATGGGCGTGACACCCACCATGTAGCGCTGGATCGGCGAGCCCACAGTGTACGAGAAGTTGCCGAAGATGCCGCTGAAGAAGTTGTAGAAGATGACCTGGTACACCGCACGCTGCTGCATGAAGGCCCAGAGCTCCTTGATGTAGCTCGAGAAGATCACGCGCTCCTTCTTCGTCTCCTTGATGAAGAACCACGTCATCGGGATCACTGGCGCCAGACACACAGTCAGCACGATCATGAGCGTCGGGAAGCTCATGGACCAGCTGAAGTCACCACCGTACTCCTTGCCGTTGAACGCGAAGCCCGTGAGGAGCGAGCCGACCACGTTCAGCGCCGTGCGCGTGCCGTAGATGGCGGTCTGGGTCGAGCCACGGACCGCCACAGGCTCACGCTGCGCCAGCTCCACGACCATGCCGTCCGCACACACGTCCGCCATGAGGTACCCGAAGGCGCTGAACATCATGAGCAGCACGTACTTGTTGCCCTTGCTCGGCGCGTCCAGGTTGAATGTGCCTTCGATACCCGGGTAGAGCGGGTAGTCCTCCGGATCGATATTGGCGTCCTCCGGGTTCTTGAAGTACGGGTCACCGATCGGAGAGCACGCCATGATCAGGAGCATGGCGAAGCAGATGCCCCAGCCCAAGATCATGTACGGACGGCGGCGGTAGCCGAAGATCGGCACGCAGTCCGAGAGCAAGCCATAGAAGACCTTGAAGGACCACGGGAGCGCGATGAGCGTCGACGCCGTCAGGATCTGCGAGCCGCTAGCGTTCAGGTACGACTGCATGAGCGGGTAGATTGTGCTCGGCAGCACCGAGTCGATGAGACCGACAGCCGCGTACTGCGCGAGCACGCCGATGTAGTCCTTGCTGAGCAGCTTGGGAGCACCACCGTCACGCAGCGCGCCGCCCTCGAGCACGTCCGGGGTCTTGGCGGCGTTGTAGTCGCCATCCTTCGTCTGCGAGACGTTGCTGAGGTACGACATGCGCTGGGCGATCTCGATCTTGGCCGCCGTGGTGGACGTCACAGCCGAAGACGCCATGATTCTCGCGAGTGGTGCTGACTGCTCCGAGGAGGGCTGCTACTGGGGTTTGCGAGGAACTTGGGAAGTTGAGAAGTGAGAGAGAGAGAGAGAGAAAGAGCGAAGCACGCGCGCAGGTGTGTGAATGGCAGGCGACTTGTCAGAGAGCGAGCCCGAGGGAAGCGGACGAACGAGAAAGAGAGGGAAAGAGCGGGAAGGACGGAGCTCTTCACATCGTGGCTCAAGGAAAACCCTAGGGGACCGCGTGAGAGGAGCCGAGCACAAATGATTTGATGCATTGAGTGGATTCTACTCAGCATTTCTGAGCCACAAATGCATCAGTATGACTACGATCCGTCGATCGCGAGCACAAAACGAACGCCCATCACCGCACCACGTAACTTTGTCAGTTCATGAAGGTCTCGTGGCTCAGTTATGGCCCGGCTGCGTCCTGGCTCAACGACACATGCGCTGCCTCTTTTGTGCGGTTACTGAAAACAGAGTCTGAACATGAGCTTATGTACAGCAAAATCCATTTCTTCACAAATTGTCTGCACGTTGGGTCACGTTTTGTATACTGCTTCGTGCTCTGCCATCTGTGCTTAGCTTGCTTGATCTTTCCGTGCGCTTTTGGGGGTCCATGACCGACAGCTGACAGCAGCTGGTTGGTCTCGTGGACGTGAGCCTTTCGCACACACACATGGCACCACGCAACACTTGCGCATACAAGAGTAATAAGGTCCGTTTGTCAAACACAACAACCCACCGTGTGCGTATCCGTCTCGCCGAGTCAGATGGGGTACGCTCGTGCAGGTGGTGATCAACCACCGCAGAGGACTTGCTAGCCCCAACGTTCAATCCCCAGCCGTGCTCCGCGTGTACGTCGACCCGTCCTAAGGCCGCGCACTTCTGTGGCGGACTCGGCCGTGGTGATGCGTGGAGAGCTGAGGAGAGCTTCGAACGTGTCGCGCGCGGCTATGTGCGGCCGTCTTGAGAACACTTGAGTTCTTGGAAGAGAATCTCTTACTGATCTTACCTCAGGCGACTGCTGGAAGGTCACTGCTAACTACTTGCTCCCTCACTATGAACCTAAAAAATAGACTGCACGCACGTGGATCTTCGTTCTCTTGGGTGCGACGCAGCTGCGCGCTGGTTTCACTCTCCACCGCGGCACCTCTGGGGTGGTGTTCTGGGCCGATGTTTGGCGCACGCCACTCGAACGCCCATCCGCTAACTCGGGCGGTCGTGCTGATCGACATCCATACGCCTGGCGGGCTATTACTCAAGCACCTGTGGCCTCGCAACACCTTGTTGTGGGTATTAAGACAGCGGCCGTAATATCTGTCGACGCAGTCTGCGCCTGATCCTTTTCATCACCATGATCGCAGAGTGAGCTGGGTATAGTGAATGAAGGGTGCATGATCCAGATCTCTCACTCGTCTGAGATTTCGTCCCATTCTCAGTCTTGGAAGGTAGAGCTATGATGGTCTAGAATAATTCATCTCATGCTCGCGATCCGAATCGTTCAGGAAAACGCTGAGCGTTTATCGTTTCTTCCAACACAACACCCACTACAACAGCATTTCATATCGCGTTCACTGCAAATAAATCTGAGTATTTTGGAGACGAACGGTGCGTCACGTTTGACGCTTCGACCTTGGAATTTGCTGCCGTCATCGGACATGTATCGCTTCGTCGCTTCGGTCAAGCCAATGGTATCGATCGGGTCTCGACCTTGGAACCGAGGTTCACCATCACCCAGTGGCACAAAGTGAACTTCGCGACTGTCGCGCGGTCCATGTCGACGCGCCAGCGGATGACGAGGAAGTTGAACGTCCGCAGCATGCTGGTCGGCAGGATGCGCGTGATAAGCAGCAGCGGCGTGTCGTCGGCGCGGTACAAGTAGTTGCCGCTGAAGACGAAACCCCCGAGCGCCACGGCCTCCAGCGTCGAGTAGCGGGTGACGGCACCTCCGGGCGTGCTCTCGCGCTCGATGCTGATGACGGCGTCGCAGTCCTGGAAGAGCCGGTGGAAGGGCCCGCCCAGACAGTACTGCTCGAACGTCGTGAGTGCCTCGATCTTTCGCTGCGTGGACTGCGTCTCCACTCGCACAGCAGACCTGGAGCGCAAGAGCCAGCGTACTGGTCGCGAGATTGTCGTCTGCAGACTGCGCACGCTGCTCTTGAGCTCGTCTGCCGGACTCGGACTCTTCGCCAGACGCAAGCTAAACACGATCACTTCTGCGACGAGCCAGAGGAACAGTGCAAGCGCCACGATGAGCAGCGTCAGGTCGCCCTTGAAGACCACGCAGTTTTCAGTCGCCTTGCAGCGTTCCATGCCTTTGGCCGACGTTGTTCTCGCCAGAGGCTCGCCGAGCATTGTCATCAGAGAGCGGAACTGCACCGTCCAGTTCACGCTCATGGAGTACCCGAGCGCGCCGGAGAACGCCAGCGGAAGCACCTCCCACGTCAGGCGGAAGGCGCAGTGCAGCTGCTGCTGTCCGATGTGCGCCTTGAGAATATTGACGAAACTGTAGGAGAACGCATAAGCGAAGCACGTGAGGCTCACGACCGTCTCGACGGACGCGGTGCCCGTGATCAGCGCGATGAAGTACACGATCTGCGCCAGACCGTTCTGGCACCGGTACGCCCAGATCTGCGCCAGACCGTTCTGGCACCGGTACGCCCAGATCTGCGTCAGCAGCACCGAGCGCTTCTGGAGCATGGCCTGGTACAACACCAGGATGCTGATGAGTAGGATCTGCACCACGACGAAGCCAGGGAGGATGCTGAGGTCGTACGAGTCGGAGTAGCGGAAGCCGAACGTGCTGGGCACGAGCGTGAGACCCTCGCTGCCGCCGTCGCCGGTCGTCGAGATGGAGAAGTCGGGCTGTCAGTTGTAATCGGTGTGCACGCAGATACCGCCAGAGCTACACATGGGGATGTTGTCCGGGTACTGGTGCATGAGACCGTAGTCGACCCACTGGCTGTCGATGGCGCGGTCGGAGTCGACGTAGATGCCCGTGGTGTTGACGACGCGCGCGATGCATCCGTCGTAGTACCCGCGGATGTAGGGCTGCACCGCAACCCCACTGACACCGCCAGTTCGGGTACTCGAGACAAAGCGCGAGGCTTACGAGACCGCAGCAGCTGCAAAGTCGTGCGGGAAGAGCAGCATGATCGACGCCATGGACGCCGCCAGGTCCGCGCGGTGTCGTGCGTCAGTTGAATGTCCCTGGCGCTGATGAAGCCTCTGTCCACGCGGCACTCTGGGAAGTCGGTGAAGACCGTGAGGTCGCTCGCGCTCACGGTCGAATAGATGCTGGAGTGCAAGAAGCTGAGCAACTTGGTATGCGCGAGGATCCCCCAGCGCGTGCCGCTGCAGAGCGCTGAGGCATTGCCGCTCTCCTGTTGTTTGGCGGTGGCGGTGATCTCCTGGAGCATGTATTGTGCGACACTGAGCCCCAACTGGTTCACCATTTGCAGGATCCGTGCTGGCTTGGAGACAACGAAGAAGATTTCCTGAGCTGCGTCTCCGTTTTTGCTGCTGCCGCCGCATATCGCCCCAGTAGCAGTTTGTTCCGCGCCTAGAGCCTTCGCGTCGGTCGCGTGCGCGTAGCTGTAGTCGACCAGCGTCTTCTCCACGAGACTCGAGAACGTGAGCTCGCTCATGAGCGCGCTATTGCCGAACTGGGAGAAGTCCGAGACGACGTTTTCGCATTTCGCGAGGCAGCTCGAACACACTCGAGTCATGTCGGGGTCATTGTTCTTGAAGACGTGAAAGACTCGGATGGCAGTCGAAAGAGCGTCACAGAGCTGATGTAGCGCGTGGTCACAAACACGACGATGAGCATCAGCGGCACGACCATTGCGGTCTCGAGGGACACGAACAGCGATTCTTTGACTGCGCGCTGCTTGACGCTCAGCTGGCGAAGCGTCTTGCTGGGGCTGTTTGGACGCGGTGTGGCGCCCTCTCGCACTTTCGCGTCGACTGCCGCCGCCACTGTAGGAGCGCCGCTCATCGTGAGGCGCTAGGGAGAGTTGGAGAATGAGAGTGGCGGAATGGGCAGCTCCTCAGCGACATCAGCGGTAAGACTCGAGTCGTAACAACACAGGAGATCTTACAGCACAACCGGTGGTTATTTTCCGATCCTGCGGTGGATCAGCTCACGAGCACTGTCAACTGGGCAGTCAGAATAAGCGCGAGGAGGTGCAAATTAGCGGCGCACTTCTTGTCAAAGGAGTTGCAACAGAAACCTGCGAGGTGCGGAGCCAATTGCCTCAGGTCCACGCGTGCTCTTTAACTAGCTCAACGGTCTCACAGCCAGCCAACTTCTGTGCGCGCTCACTTGCGACTTTCATCCGCACGCCCCAGTCCGTCCTGCAGCGCTCAAAAGAAGCCCACTAACGGCGCTGTCAAATTAAGCGATGGCCGCAGCGTCTCAGCACGCGTCGGAGGCGGCCGGGGCGGACAACAAAAACGGCGACGGAGGCATCGACGATGTCATATCAGCAGTACCATCGCAGCCCCTCGTCCCCACGTCACGAATCGTGTTTGTGCTGGCGACGTGGTTGCTTTTCGTACCGATTGCACTCATCGTGTTCTTCTTCACGATCGGCTACTTCGACGACGCGACGTTGTTCCGTCCCGCCAGCGAAGCTCTGGTACGTTTTACCTACACCGATCCGATGATGCGCGCTGGTTGCGTCGGCTGTCTCAAGGGCTGTCCGAACGCGCTGCTTCAGCTGGCGCACTTTGGCTCGAATGCGATCCTGCCCAACAGCAAGTACCTCTTGCGGTTCGCGGTGAACCCACCGTGACACTCAATGCCCATGCCCAAGAACTAGGGAAACGACTGGATGACTCTGCCGCCATTTGCGTCCACGGCTTCGATGAATGGGACTCCCCAGACATCTACATCGCCACGATGCCCGCCCAAGTGGTTGGGATCGTAGCGACGCTCGGACTGTCGACAGACTACGAGATGCTCGCGGCTGTGCGTGAAGCCACGAAGCGCAACGACTGCGCGTCCAAGTGAGTGCACTTCTCGATCCCCAAGGTGTTCACGTTCAAGTCCAGATCCGAGTACTCGAACATCCCAGCGACCAACATCACCATCTTCGCTGAGCAGACGAACTACCGTCCGTCGATCGACTACAAGGCCAACCCGTTGCCTCAGAAGCTGGCACTGGCGACCAACGACAAAGACCTGAGTCTGACGTTGCCTAGTCTGCTGGCGCTGGTGCCCTACGACATGGTGAACAGCATCAACGCGGCTCTGCGGCCCATGGAGGCGATCAGGTTCCCGAACGGCGCTGATGCCGTTCTTTTGAGGGTACTATGGTGGCTGCATCGTCCGCACAGTGAACACTACGGGTGTGTTTGTCGACGCGGTGTGCGAAATCGACGCGAGCTGGGAGAACTACGGTCTCATGTTCCAGTCGCCAGAGAACTTGCCCATGTGCGCGAGGAGCGGCTTGTGCGTCAAGAACATCTACGCGTCGTCGTGGAAGTAGATCTCGTTCGTCGAGTCGATGAACGCCGATCGAGTTGTCATGTGGCTCATCATATTTAAGACGTGGTACGGCGACACCGAGTACATCCGCGTGCTGTCTGCGCTCGTGGTCGTGCAGATCCTCGTCATGGGCATCCTCAGCATGTACTTCATGAGCACACACAAGATGACGCGGGTCGTCTGCCTGATTTGGGCCTACCGTGCGTAGAATGGCCGCACGCAGGCGTTCTACCTGCTCCAGATGACATACCACCTGGCGAGTCAGTCCGACCACTACTTCCTCGCGCTCGCGACGGGCACGCTGTCGAAGGCGTCGGCGGCCAACCTGGTGTTCTGCGTCTTCGGGTTCTGCTACAGCCTCGGGAACATCATCAAGAGTCGCACTGGCGAGCAGCGGCTCGACCGTCACTTCCGACTTGTGTGGGAACTAGTAGTGGTCGTCGCGACCATCGTCACTGCAATCGTTCTGTTCACGCTCCGAGCGACCAGTCTCGACTTCATCCTCAGCTTTAACGCGGAGATGCTACGAAAAACGACGGAGCGTGGCGCGAAGGTGTGCAAGCTGAACGACTCGTGCCTCGTCTTCACGGTGAATTTACTGGCGGTCATGACTGTATTCGCTTTCGCGCTGCTCCTCGGCACGTTCTGATCAAGCTCTTCCTGCTCGCGCTGGACGCAAAGAATGATCTCGATGTTCGCGCTCTCGGTTCTCCTTCATCTCCGTTTTACTGGATCCAACGCACTGGAAACTACTTGAGATCACGCTCGTCGAGAGTCTTTAACACCAGTGACCTAGCCAAGCCCAGGTCCAGTCAGCTCACTGCTTTCGAGAAGAACAGCGTTGGCGGATCTGTCCAGGCCCTCATGATCGACTGCAAGGACTTCTGGTACACGATGCGCCAAGGAAGACTCTACTGCACTATCGAAGGCGTGCTTCTCGCTGGCTTTGTCAACGATGGGAGCTTCCTCTATCGCTCCGACGACGCTCTGCTCCTCGCACTCACGGGAGTCCTGCCGCGCTATCTACTGCGTACCTTCAACGTGTTGATTCCGCGCTGGGAAATCAGCGCAAGCGATGCGTCGGTGTCTGAGGTGTCCATGGTGCTGTGATGGAACGTGAGGCGGCGCAAGATTATCCCAGTTCCTCTCACATAGCATGGAGTTTTCAAATCACTCCGAAGGCTTCGCTCATTCTGAAGGACCTGCTAGTTAGCTGATCAGACGTCGCAGTGATTGAGAAGATTATAACACCTGTTCAGTTTGGACACGAAAAATGGCCCGCATCAACGTGAGCAGGTGACGTAGGACGTGGAGCCACTGTTTTGCTAGAGTATCGTTCAAGTACGTGGCAATATACCGCACACCCATTGATTTTACATGCAGCAATGTTGTCACCTGCCAGATCACGCCGCCGCCTAGTCGTTGATGCAACCTCAGACTACTTCCCCTGATGCACATCAGCCCACGCTTTCTCATCGCTTGTCGTTCAGATATGGTTCGAGTTGCTGGGATTTATTCCGCGTGCCTTCATTCACTTGTGACTACTCGAGCAATTGAGTGGTGCTCTCGCGTTTCGGACCAGACCCTACTAGTAGTTAGCAAGCCATTTTCCACGACAACAAGCACGCAAGCTGCTTCCTGATTGGGGACGGAGAGCGTCGGTGCCGCAGGATCCGACAGCTGCGCATGACGAGCAAGGGCATTGAGTGGTGGATTACGATGTTCTTGTCTGGCGTCGAGCAGCAAGCACGACGCGCCACACATCTGAAGCTCGCCGCATCAGTTCATTCAAGGCATTGCTCTGTTTCTGGACGACATCAACAAGCCAGCCAGCCAGCCACATCACTGTTGTTGACAGCTTGACTAGATTAGATGAGCTTCAAAATATTACATACTATAAATCTAATAATATTGAAGATGTTTTCTTATTTCTGTTTATATCAAAAACAGTCGCTCACAGAACAGCAAAACCACACAAAAGAAAAGTCAATTCTGCTATTACGCAATCCGTTTTGCGCTGGTCATCCCGTCGGCGGCGGTCATCTCTCTATCGAGGCGAGAAGAGAGATTCCGAGATGGAGCAGAGCAGCGAGACAGGCGACGGCAGTCCGGCGGCGGCGGCGCCGCCGCCGCTGGGCGGCGTGATGAGTGGCGGCATCGACTGGAGCATTTTCAAGGACAGCGAGGAGGACGCCTTCGGCTGGCTGCTGCGCACGCCCGCCAACGCATCGTCGCTCGCGCAGCTGCAGGAGGAGGACGACGAGGACGTCTCGGCGGCGGCGCCTGCGCTGCTCTCGCCCAACGCGCTGCCGCTGGACGACATCCACATGGACGACAATGAGGCGATGTCCGACATCGACCACGTGGTTGTGCCTGCCACTAGCTCTGCGCAGATCAAACAGGAAAGCAACAGTGGAGCTGGCAGCCAGCGCCTGACAGCAAATGCGCTCGCGGCACACCTCTACTCGAGCGCCGGTGCGCAGCGCAAGGACAGCAGGTATCGGGTGCCGACGGCGTCTAGAGACAAGAGCGCGGACGGAAGCTACGACGACGACGAGGATGACGACGACGAGACAGGGTACAACAGCGGCGACGACCAGTCGGTCACGTACAGCCTCGCGCCGAGCGAGCGGGGCGGTTCTTCGTCTGCGCCTGGTGCGAAAGGGAAGCGCGCGCTGAAGCGCAAGAAGTCGGTCGCGTCTTCCGAGCACGACGGCGAAGACGAGCAGGACAAGAAGCAGCTGCGACGAGTGAAGAACCTGGCGTCGGTACGCGAGTTCCGCAAACGCAAGATGAAGCAGATGGAGCAGAACGAGCACCGTCTGCGGCGCCTGGAGGCCGAGAACCTGGACCTGAAGATGCGGCTGAAGATTGGCAAAGAGGCCATCGTGAGTGAACAGCGCGAAAAGCAGCAGATCAAGGAGCAGATGCGCGAGATGCTGCAACACAACGCGTCGGAGCAGGAGATCGCGCGCTTCCTCAACATGTACAAGGTCACGTACTCGGACTACGGGCCGAAGCGCCGAGAGAAGCTGCGCTTCCATCTCGAGCGGATCCGCGAGCTGCTGCTGCCGACGCAGGTGACGAAGCTCTGTCTCTACTCGGTGGAGCAAGGAGTCGACATGATCGCCCGCGACCACGTGATCAAGGAGGACCCCATGTCGATGCCCGACTCGTCCGCAGCGCCTATGAGCCTCTGGGGTATTTTGGCGACGGAGCTGGACGTGTCGGAAGCGCAGCAGCGGCAGATCCTGGAGCGCCGCACATCCATCAAGAAGGTGCAGGACGACCTGAACCACACGCTGCACATCCTCAAGCAGCTGGAAGAGGTCACGGATGAAAAGAACACGGCGCTCGAGTCCCAGGTGGCGCAGCTGCAGCAGATCCTCACGCCGTCGCAGGCCACCAAGTTCATCATCTGGGTGAAGGAGAATCCGGCGTTCATGTACATGCTCGACAAGCTCGTGGACAAGACGCTGCGCAACACGGAAGGAGAGGAGTGACAAGAAACGGCACGTGCTCGCAGATGAAGCGACTTTTCCGTGCACGATGGGCTTCTTTGGCGACTGCAGACACTATTTATTCCTAGGGTCCACTGGCACACATCCAACCGCGCTTCGTCGAACTGAGAGACGAGACAAGGCCGAGAGCTGAAGCAGGCAGATGCGCGGTGAGTGTGGAGAGAAAGAAGCAAGCGGGAGAACATCAATAAGTAAGCGGTAAGTACAACGTGATTTGGTCCAGAGGCATTTACTTTGAAGCGCGTGGGAGTTTTCTGTCGTTGGTGGAGATGGTGAAGACTAAGGGCGCATCCTCTTCATGGTTCGATTGACCAAGATGTCATTTGAGCCGTTGCTGAGCAGCTTCGGTGGCGGGTTCCCAACACTGCTCGCCTGGTAGATCCACGTAGTCATGGAGCTTACTTGTCAGAAATTTCAGTCGGAACACGAGAGAGACACTCTGACAAACAAGTACGTACAGTGAATGCAAGTCACACGCAACCACGAGCGGAAATTAGCCTCTTCTTCAGATGTAGCTTAACAAACGTTTTTAAAGAAACTGAAGGCGCCATCATGTTGCTTGATAATGACCGTACTTGAGACGTTGGCTGACAAGAGCACTGTCAAACTACAAAACAGGTAGATGTAATCGTTCAAGATCAGTTCGTGGCGGCTCGTTTCCGTCTTGCTGAGTGGGACATACTCGAAGAGGTAGCACACAGCCGCTACTGCTGCGCCATTTCCCCGTCGTGTACGTCTCGCTCTTTGAGCTCCTTGCGCCGCGCGACCTCGTCGTGCTCTTGTCTTCGTGTCAAGCGCTGCGCTCGGATGTTGGTCTTGCGGTCCACGCGCTGCAGACCAACGCAGTGACGCGCCATTTCGGTCAGTGCTGTCCGTGCAACTGGTTCGCCACCACACCGCAATATGACCACCAGTTTGTGTGCAACGAGCGGTCCCATGTTCCGCAGTCATGGGACGCTGTGGGGACTTTGCGGCCGCGGTCGCTCGTGGCGCTGCTCTCGCTCGTCGGGCTCATGACGACGCAGCTCAAGTCGGTCTTGTACAGCGACCTTGAAGGCTACGGGGACCGCTGGCAAGTCGTGCCGCTCATTATCCCGACACAAATGGAAGGAGAAGGTACGCCGAGCGAGCTGTGTCGCGTCGTGGAGGCATCCATGCCAGGACTGGGGACGGCGTTTGCGAGTGCAGAGCCGTTCCTGTCCCAACCAGGTCTCCACTGGGAGAACCTTGAAGTCCAAGCCGACACGGGCGACGTGAGCTGCGCGTTCTGCGAGATGGTCGATCGGGAAGTCGTGCAGTTCCTGGCGACTGCACGCGCGTACTGGGAGCATCAGTACGATGCGTTGGCGCAAGTGGAGGACGAGTGCCGGAACGCAGGCTACGGCAGCGATACAGACGAGTTCGCAATCGAGGTCGAGGCGCGGGAGGAAGCTTTCATGGAGCAGATGCGGGTGACCGATGCGTTCTACGACGAGTCACTGCTCGACGAGGAGCTCACCATTGTCGTGCAGTCGCTACTCCGTCGTGGCCGCTTGCCGCTGCTGCGACTGATGGAGCCGATGACGAGTGCAGTCGAGAATGAAGTGATGCAGGCTGCGGCGGAAGGGTATAGGACGCAGTTATGTCCGCAAGTGTACAGACCATTGCGCAAGTTCTTCAGCACGAACGGCTTCCAGTACGTGCGGCGCCTTCAGGCATCGCCGTACACCGACTACGAGAAGTACGAACTCGGCCGCGGCGAAATGGTGGGCGGCTTGACCCCCCATGGTTTTTTCGCCGGCGTCTACCTCGTCGAGTACTTCGTCTAAGCTGGTAAGAACGATGCAAGGTCGTGAATGGAAGAGACGAATCCCAACCGAGAGAGGAATCGTGAGATGTACCTACGGCGACAGGGACCCAAAGAACTCATACAGACGCTGTCCCTACTGGATCCATCCGAGTTTAGATGATACACCGCTCCCATCCCTGTGACCTTCGCTCATACCCGCTAGCCACTGGCGCTCGTTCGCCCTCGTACCAAAATCAGTATGCGTGTGCGGCCAACTCAGCTCAAGAATTGCGACCAGAAGGTCTGGTAGTAGCTTGGGAAACTGTGGTGTGGCAGACACTAGCCAGGCAGCTTCCACTTCTTTCATACACGCCGCTCCCTGGATCATGCCATGACGCATGAGATATGACATGAGCGAGCGGGTGGATGGTTGGTGAGCGTTGATTAGGAAATACATGTGTGTTGCGTTTGCTTACTCAGTTGTGATCTTGCGCTCAAGTTGAACCGAATACAAGTTGGGCGTTCGTGGGAGTTCCAGCTCCCAAGTCACGTGTTTCCTGTCTTGCGACTCGTGGAACACCACACATATCCACTTATTGCTCTAATCGTGCTGTCTCCGTTTTGCGAGGTTCTTCCCGGATGGGAACTTGTGCCTGATCAGGTGTTTCGTTTCGAGAACGAGGAGCAGATCTCTCTCTGCCTGTGATTATAGTTGCAGCCCAGGATACTGCGAAGACGAGCATGCAGCATGTAGGGTCACTTCCGACCATCAACGAGGCGCATTTCTCCCGCTAGGCTTTGCCACATACAAAGTAGGAATCAAACCACTTCGGCACACGGGCTAGCTCGTTCATGCATTGGTATCACAAGGCGGGATTCTAGCGGATCCGTGCAGAGTGATCTCATCAAGCTTGAACTACTAGGGTACAGTTCCTGCTGACTTCTCGCGCATCAATGGATGGAGAGACCGGATCTCAATGCGAGTGACTCAGAGCACTTGTGTGAACGCTGCCAGCCATCGAGATACTTGCTCATATAGAGGCAAGGAACAGGGAGTGCTGGTGCTTGGGATAGTGGCACTTCTGCGGAGAATGAACGGTCGCCACACCACGCCCTTCAGAGTGCACCCATATCACTGGTCGTGCAGGGGCGACTCCAGATAGAGCAGTGCGCAGTCCAGATGTTCCGTTTTGATAGGTCTCCGCTATTGACGCTGAATGCACGCTCTTGATACACATGAGCTTCGATTGTAGAGAGTATACATGTACGATGTGTGGTGGCGGTGCTACCGACGATCAAGGGACACATTAGTCTTCGCATGTAGCAACCGTCTCCAACCACTTAAAACCATGGAAGTGCCTAGGGCCGCATGGCAACACACGCATTTGGGTCGCATTCATTTGTTTCATCGTGCGTTTCATGACGACATATCCCGAGGATCTCAAAGGAGAGTAAGAGAGCTCGAGTGCTCGTCGTCAGGTTTGTTGAGCTAGGTTCGCAAGAATCTTTCTCGCATGATCAAGAATCGAGTGTGGCGAGCGAGCAAGCCAGACTGGGATGACGCGGTGTAGAGTCATCACGCGCATGCATGGCAAGTACAGCACATTTACAACCATTCCCTCCCAAATGAGCGCTCTTGTTGTCCTCAATTGCCTATGAATGGCTGTTGAGAAGGGTGACAAGACCGAATATTACCCGAGGCATCATCACCCAGCTAGATGTGACCGACCTCGGGAGTCTGGATCTCGAAGAGATCAGCTCATCGTCTCGCACTCGATCGCCAGCCTCAAGCTTCAGAGTAGGTACTGTGCACATGAGCGCATTGGATGGAATGAAGAAGCGAACGCCTAACGCTAACACTTCGAGATGCGGCGGACTGGAGAGCAAACGCCAGTGCTTTGGATAATAGTGCTCAGAACGCTTGCTTGACCTGAGTTTTAGTTCCAGGAAAATGAAAAACTCCAGAAAATCAATCTCGAGATTGTAGCTGTTATCAGAATTCACAGCTGCAATTCTAGATATTTTATTGTGATACCGAGCAAAGCAAAATTAGAATTCAGCAACTTGCAGACGTATTGCAATTCTAACTCTTACGCTTGCATCGCAATTCGAAATGTAGATGTTGCCTTTCCCTGATTACTCCAGCAGACTGCTGAGCAATCGCGAGTACTGCGCCGACGACTTTGTCAAACTGCCTCTGATCTGAAAGTTGACATTATTCCCACTGTCGAGACACTGGTTGACGCATTGTGGCTTTCGTCTCGTACTGTCCATGTCAGACAAGGATCGATCACGACACTCTGGACGAGCGCTAGTGGCTCAAGTGGAGCTCTAAAGCCGTCCGATCTTTCTATAATTCGACAAGCTGAATGCCTACAGTGAAAGGAATGCGAAGGGAGGGAAGGAGTTGCGTTTCCGTCACCTTCGCCCTTGAAATGCACTGCTGTTGAGCTCCATTCTCGGTCGGCTGGTTTTCTTTTCGAGTGCAAGCGAAAGGACGTGAAGGTGTGACAGTGTACAGTATACACATATTACCTCGTAAAGCCGATGCAGATGACACATTCCGTCACAAAGGCGACGCAGTCACCGACCAGAGTTGCACGCTCAGTATCAACTCGACGTCGTCGAGTCAGCAATATTGTTGACGTCGGCTTTTGGAATCCCAGCTGCCCGTGGCGATGAAGATGCCATGTGGTCCGCGAGCATGTCAGCTGTGTGTGTGCTGTCTGCGCTCGCTCCTCCCCTGCCCTTTGCATCTGGGCTCACGTGCGTAGGTTCGTCCCCGCCACCAGGCACTCTCACATCGCGTTTTGTTGCCTGCCGCTCACGTCGACAGCCATCCGCGTCGCAGCACCAGCTCTCTCGATTAGCTAGTCTCTGCGAGCCATGAGCGTCCGCAAACGCTTCACGGAGAGCTCCGCGTCTAGCGGCAGCGGCCCGAGCGGTCTCTTCGTGGCCAACCACGTGGGCACCGAGCAGCTCGTGTTCTCGGACCAGGAGATCTGCGACGACATCATCGCCACGATCCCCAAGCTGCACGCGGCCGTGCAGCGCGACACGTTCGGCAAGCGCTGGAAGCAGAAGCCGCGCAAGGACGGCGTCGAGTTCTACGAGATGAGCGCCTCCGGCGCGTCCGAGGACCCCGAGGACGACCTCGACATCGTGCACGCGGTCGTGGCCAAAACTGAGCTCAAGTGCCACCTAAACGAGGTGCTCAACGTGCTCATCAACCTCGAGTCGGACGAGTACGAGGCCACGATGAAGGCGCTGAACGGCAACAAGTTCAAGCGCGGCGATGTGCTCTTCCAGCAAAAGTGCATGTTCTCGCCCGGCAATCGAGCGTCCAAGATCAGCAAGCAGCCGGCAGAAGCCCCGCAGCAACAGCAGGGCCTCATCGCAGTCAAGATGGCCACGCTCCGTCCAAAGCACACGATCTCGCTCAAGACCAAGCACAAGCGCATGCAGAAGCTATGTTTCTCCACGTGCACACACCAGTACCCGTCCAAGGACCGCGCCGTGCACATCATGAAGACGATCCCCAAGCACGTGCACGACAAGATCGTGGCTGAGGAGGACCGCTCCGCTCTACGTCGCGAGCTGGATCACCTGGCGGTCGGCTTTGACATCCAGTCGACGCACCGCAGCGGCGGCAGTATCAATCAGACTACGCGCCTGTTCGCCTATGGATACACGTCTGCGACCTCGCCGGCGTCCTTCGGCAAGCTCACGAGCAAGCACCTGTCGTCCATGGACGCGACCGATATCGCGCGCCGACGCGAGGCGATCATGAACCCCGAGGCCAAGTACGTGCTGAACCTGCTCACCGAGTCGCTCGTGCAGTTCGAACGCGTGATTCGGCGTCGGCGCTTTGGCTTCCAGTCGTTCATCTACTTCCCAAAGGAGTATGAGGACCCGAACCTGCTCAAGGCCTGTTCGATCTGCCACAAGGGCTTCAGCTTCTTCCGCCGCGACTTTTTCTGCCAGCTCTGCGGTCACATGTGCTGCAACGACTGCTCGCAGTTGTACGAAGTGGAGACGCGCATCGGCGAGGTGCGCAAGAACCGCGCGTGTCTGCAGTGCGTCTTCCGCGTCGACTCGTGTACGTTCGACGACGAAGAGCTGCTGCCGGCGCTCGGGCCACTCATCGTGGACATTGACGACGACGAGTGGCTTAACGACGACCTCTTCCACCTTGGCATCAACTACGACGACGACGACGACACGCTCTCGATTGGGTCGGACAGCAGCGACCTGGACGACCTGACCGACCAGTTGCACTCGGAGGACCCAGCGCAGCGGTCGATCGCGCTTGAGACGCTCAGTCGACTCATCAGCCCCACGGCGAAGCAGGAGTACAAGTTCGTGGACCCAGCGGCCGCCAAGAAGGCTGAGAAAAAGCAGAAGAAGACGAAGAAGAACCGCAAAGCCACGGCGATGCAGGAGGTGGAGAACCACTTGAGCCAGAGCCTGCGCGTGATGAAGGATCGGTTCAAGGCCGAGGACTTTGTCGTTTCGGACCGCGAGCGCGACTACAAGTACGAGTTTGACGCATCGCAGACGGTGAACGCGCACCACCCACTGCCGCCCATGCCGTCGCAGGACAAGGAGCAGCGCCGGCTGCAGTACATCGAGGAGTCGGGCGTGCTGGACGCCTCGTACGACGGCTCAGCTCTGGATCTGATCGCGCAGGTGGCGGCCAAGCGCCTCAATTGTCCCATCGGCTTCGTGTCGGTGGTCGACCAGGACAACTTCCACGCCATCGGCAAGTACCAGCTGCCCGAGGTCGCGTTTACGTGCCCGCGTAATGAGAACATATGTATCCACACGGTGTACGCCGAGAAGCCGCTGATCGTGAAGAATCCGCAGCGCGACATGCGCTTCGCGCAGCTCTCGACGGTGCAGGACCTGGGCGTGAAATTCTACGCGGGCTTCCCGGTGCACGCGCCCGACGGCTCCGTCGTGGCCTCACTCTGCACCGCCGACTCGGTGCCGCACAACAACCTCACGGCGAAGGAGTACGCGACCATGGAGGCGCTCGCGAAGCTCGCATCCGAGCTCGTGGTGCCCAAAGTCCGGTAGACAACACACACAAAGAAATGCGTACGTGTATGAGAGAGAGCTGTAGATCACCTCACAAGATCGCCAACTTGCCATGAGCTACTACAGTCCTAACACGACAAGCGACCTTCTGTTTTTTGTTTCGGGTCGATACACTAAGTAAACCTAGCGCACCTGACGACCTCGGAGTAGGCATCTCCGGGCACCCGA
>JAASGT010000703.1:0-18024 GCA_023334315.1 Globisporangium alternatum
ACCGAGCGCCACAGCCTCATCTGGTTACGACAATGGCTACGCGGCCAAGCGGACACCAATGGCCATGGCGCCTGAGGGCTATAGCAACAGTTACGGCAATCAGCGCCAGAACGTCAGCAGCAGAGACGACTTCTACAAGCAGGAGCAGCAGGCGGCCGTGAGCATCGAGCTGCCTGATTTGTGTCTGCCACGCCAGCGGCGGCAAACACCACAACGTGCAATCCCAGCAATACATCTATGGAGTCCACACGCAAAAACATATTACCTTCGTTTAACTGCGTTCATGCCGCATACACCTTATATATCAACATAGTATGCGTGAAGAGCATGCAAAATTGTTTGGTGGATGGAAAGTGTGGTGGCGATGATGGCGAATGTGTGAGCACGATTACAGAAATACTGATGTGCACTCTGTTCCAAATCGTGTCCGCGTAGCAGTACGCACAACAGTTTGGCAGGCTGTCGAATCGGCTTTCACGTGCTCGTCGATCACGTCGCAACTCATCAAATCGAGCCCATGACATGGAGACGTGTCTCGATAGCATTTTTGTTAGCGTAGACCACCATTAATTTGAGTTGTTTTAAGGCGCTTGGTCGATTTTAACGTAGAAGCGCGAGCGATGACGTGCGCACCATTCGGTGCGTCTCGCTCAACGATCGACTCAGTTTTGAGAGAGAGCTACTGTATTGCTGTGAAACGTTCCCTGACTCTTGTTGATCGTGAAATCGAAGCGCAGCTTTCGAGAAGTTGTTGAGGAGGCTCACGCAGGAGCAAATTGTCCGGCCACTTGCTATTACAACACTGATGAACGCCGGACACGTAGAGAGGCTGCAGCGTTCATTTGGCGACGCCACTCATGTCTGTTCAAGGGAAATGGGTGCTGCAAAGCTCGAAAACCATGTCTGTTGCTGCGCTATGTGGATGGATATTTGTAAGTCGTTTGACTCGGAGCCACGTAAAGATGGGGTGTAGCTTGAAAAGACGGATCTCGGAACGCGACGCCGGGACACATGGGGGTGACACGAATGTACGGTCGTTTCTGACCGATCCTCCTCGGCACTGAGCTCACCACGCAACGTACTGTACGAGTCCTTCTGCCGTTGGAGCTCTTCGTTCTTAAAGCCGAGCAGTCTGCTTGTTTACTGCTCAGCAGGGCCGGCGCTGTCATGCGCGGAAGCCAAGAAGCGCTTCTCCTGAAGAGCTCATTCTTCAATTTGTCTCGCGCAGCTCAACCGCATCAAGAGGTTCTCAAGTTCTTCCACATACACAATCAACAACAATCCTGTCCATCAAGAAGATCTACGTCACTGCCTCCACTTCGCTCGCCGAAACCACCCAATAAGGCAACGCGCTCACGCACCACAACCTGCGCGTGTCTGATAACAGTGGCGGTGGCCAGAAGCAGAGTGGCGGAGCCGCCACCAACACTACTACCACGAAGTCAAGCGAGAGCTACAGCAGTGGCACCATGACCTTCGGCGGCAAGGGCGAAAGCGGCGGCGCCATGATGTCCGGCGGCAAGGGCTAGAGTGGAGGTGCTATGACTTCGGGTGGCAAGGGTCAGAGCGGCGGCTTCGGATTCAGCGGCTACAGTGGCATGAGCACCGGCGCCGTCAGTGGTGGCAAGGGTGGCGCCTCGGCCCCATCTGCCGACTCGGCTACTGCCCCATCGGCTTCAGTCAGCTTGGGTGATGCTGCTGCTGCGACGGCCAGTGATGCCACCTCGGACTCTACCATCACGTCGGAATACGCGACGACCTCGGACGCTGTGGCCACTTCGAAGGCGACGACGACGAGCGCGGCCGACCAGTCAACCACCACCACCGACGACAGCTACTAGATGTATGTACTCCACCACCTCCAGTTGTGTAATCGAAGCGTACGATTCATCGTGTCTTAGAGTACGAAGAGAAGCGACACTAATGCAGTTTGTATAACACTTTCCATTACGAATGTTTTCTTTGCTTCTTACTACCCGTGCTGGATGAGTTTGTGCTGAATGCGCTCGAAGGTTGGCAAAATGAGGCAGGCAGGAGAGGTCTTGCCACACACACACACGTGACCTCTGTATTGAGCAGTCGTTCAAAGAAGCTGACCATTCGCATGGGCATTCATTCGTTCATTCCGGACGACGTGCGCTTGCCAGAACGACGTCCGTAGAGGCTCGCTCTGACGTGCGGCGGTCCATTCGCTGAGTCTCGTTGTTGTCACTGCCCAGCGATCGTTGAAGACTGAGGCTGCAGAACGTTCCACGCAACGTCTGCACGTTGTGCTGTGTGTGTCTAAACTACAAAGTAGAATGCGGGAGGCTGGCTGGCGTTCGTGTGAGACTGTGTAGAATGAACAATCGCTCGGCTTATTATGTGGACTCTTGTTAGTGGCATGCGGACATGTAAAGAGGCTGCGGCATCCACACCATCCATGTCTGTTCAACGAAAGCGGCCATCCGCAAAGCGCAGGAACCGTGCGCTGCTGGTCGGTCACCGTCTCGAATACAAGTTGCAGTAGAGGCGGGATGAAGCCATGTGGTTTCGCGTTCAACGAGTAATCTGTCCGTTCTCATGCATATTTGGATCTATAGAGGCTTTATGCATTGATATATTGCCTCTAAATGCGTTGTAGTGGTGCTAAAACACTGATAGCAAAAAAGAGAGGTTAACACATTATTAATGTGTCAAAGCGTACTGACTTGAAAATGAGAGCTTGAAGTGTGGCACCGGACACCTCGTTAAGGTGTTTGATCGCTTCCTAACCGATCCTCGGTGCTGACTACAAACGTATTTCCTGTAGTAACATACGTGACGATATGAAGCTCGTCGTCCTTGATGCAACCGCTCGCTGGGTCTCTACATGAAGGGGGCTGACGGCGGCTCTGAGGACTGGGGAGCTCAATCACGAGGGCCAGGCCATTCACGAAGAGCTCATTCCTCAATTTGCCTCGAACAGCTCAGCTCAGCACCACAACATCAAGAACTCCCCAATCAACCGCAATGCTGTCCATCAAGAAGATCTGCGCCATTGCCTTCGTCGTCTGCGCTGCCACCGCCTCCACGTCGTTCGCGGAAACCATCCAGCAGGGCAACTCGCTCGCACATCGCAACTTGCGCGCGGAGCACGGCGACCACAGCGCCGGTGCCACGACCACCGCCCAGTCAACCGGTGGTGGTGCGACTGCTACTACCAGCCGTGGTGCTGGAGCCGCCGCTGGTGGTAAGACTCAGGGCGGCGGTGCTAGCACCGGCGGCAAGGCTGCGGGTGGCTACGGCGGCGGCGCCAAGACTTCGGGCGGAAACGGCAGTGTCAAGGCTGCGGGCGGAAGCGCCGGTGGCAAGGGTGCTGGCGGCAAGGGTGCTGCTGGCGGTAGCGCTGGTGGCAAGGCCGGCGGCAAGAAGGCCAGCGGCGGCTCGAGCGGCTTCGGATTCGGCGGCAACAACGGTATGAGCGCTGGTGCCGTGAGTGGCGGCAAGGGCGGTGCTGCAGGTGGCGCCGCTGGCGGTGCTGCCAGTGGCGCTGCGGGTGGCAAGGGTGGTGCCGCGGGCGGTGCTGCCAGTGGCGCTGCGGGTGGCAAGGGTGGTGCCGCGGGCGGCGCTGCTGCTCCAGCTGCTGGCTCGAGTGCTGCTGCCACGGCCACGGACTCCACTGCAACCAGCACGGACTCCACTGCGACTACTACGGACTCCACTGCGACTACTACGGACGCTGCGACGTCGGGCACGACCGACCAGTCGACCACCGCCACGACCACCGACGACGGCTACTAGATGTACAATACCCCAATTCTCGCTACAAGTTGAAGCGTTTCTAGTCCATGTATCTTTATATGAGAGAGCGAGAGACCAGAATCATAACAATGCAGTTTATTATCAAGTTACTCCTCGTACATCGCGAAAACCGTCAGTCTTCACTCTGCATTCGCGTCCACGAGAATGCCCTTCGGTGGCCGGAGGCGCTCCCGACTCAGACGCAAAGATCTACTCGTGGCCTGCGATGGCGCCATGGTGGCCGGCGCAGTCCTCGTTGCTAGCGACGAGACGCTAGAAGACTCAAGCGATGCGGTGTGCTGTGCTGTAGCGACGCTGTCACCAGTGAACTGACTGTCGCCAGCCAGTCATGCGGCATGGAGGCGCGCAGCGCAATCTCCATCTCCACCGAAATACTTGAGTGTCGAACGAAGGAGCGAGTGCTTTAGTGGGTGAATCGAGAAGAAGCGAAGTGTCGTGAGAGAACTTGGGAGCGAGCGAGCGCATTGGATCCGCTGTGATGTGATGAGCGTGCTTCTCGCGTGCTGCCAAGGTGCTCTTCAACATGCAATCTATTTGTAAATTACCACGATACCTTTTTACAACACGGATCGAGCATCACTTTTTAAATAGGTTTGTTCAGTTTGGACACCATCGCGTGTTTGGCGGCTCTTCGATGCGTGAGAATCTAAGACTGTCGAACGTATTCGTCTCATATAGAGGTTAGACAAGGACTCAGATCACGCTCCGATTACATACAAAAACCAAGATCATTGATCGGTCTGTGTCCAAAGTACCGGTCGGTCGGAAACTGGGAATGTAATTTTCGTGAAGTTTGCACTGCACTGATTCCGTTGGACGGATATCTCTTCGGCGTTCACTTTTCGAAATGCAGTCGAGTGCATGCTAAAGGAAGCGCTCATCAGCTGGAAGTTGTCACTGACGACGCTGTTTTCATTGGGACACGTCTCTGTGACTCACTCAGTAACGAATGTTGATTAAGGAGAGAGGAAGCACGGAGCACTTGTTACGACGTTGGTCCGAGGGCTAACAACACGCGAGGTCTCGGTGGGTCCGAAACCTCGAAGTGACCAACAGCGAATGAATGAGCGTTGAAGTGGTTGCACCCGCAGTTAGATCTATTCACTCTAGTCGGCAACAGGGCGTCGATGTGCAGTGGGCATTTGAGTGATCGACTGGGGCTTTTCAAGCCGTAAGGGGACTCCATATAGATGACCCAGTCTCTACCCACGCAGCGAAACCTCTATGGCTCACACGCACGAATGCCAGCTGAGCTGGGTGGCGTCGCTCAGCTAAGCTAAGCCAATCGCATGAGTGCACCACAAGTAACGCATGCACTAGCCGCTCCATTCTTTCGCGTCACGCATGACATGGAATCGCACACTGGATTAGGTCGTTCTTCACACTGCCAAGCAAACCGACTGGTCTCATGCTGCTGCTGGACGAAGCCGACACGCTGGAGGTCGCGCGCGCGTGGGGTAGCCGCATCCTGGACGTCTACGCCCACAGCTTCCGTCTCAAGTGCATCCACAACCGACTGCTGCCGGTGGTGGAGGTCGTCGTGTCGTCGCTGGACGGCAGCTAACGGAACGTCTTGAGATCCGCGCGCACGAGTACGCTTTATTGCGCGAGACGCTGGGTGTGTGTCGCACGCTGTCGTGTTGCCGCGGCTATGATGGTGATGAGAACCCGCGCTTCTGGGACGCAGTGCTGCGCGAGTGTAAACGCGACTCGAGGGGTGCGTTCAAAGAGCCACCTCGTGTGGAATTCCATGGCGAAAAGGCGTCTCCATCTCGCATTCGGCTGAAATGCTCGGTCCAGGGCATGCATGGCTGCAAAGGACGAACGCGACATGGAACATATATGCAAGTGAATAAGCGACGTGTGTCGAGCGCTCTTTGAGTTCTTGGGCTCCGAAACGCAACCACTAAGTCCAGAGTATGAAGACACCCTCAGCCGACTACAGCCGTTCATCGATCCGCGTCGGTTTGCGAGCGAGCCCATCCACGCTCACCTGGAGCTTGAGGCGTGGAAGAGAGGGAAAGCCGGTATGCTGGTGGCGAGATCCTGGTAACGATGCCGTCCATCCTGAGTGAGATTGCTGGTGCAACTGAGCCAATGGTCAAGTCGGCTGCATCAATCGGTTCGCCGCTGTTGCACGTGGAGAGCGTGGAGTTCGTCGGCATTGGAGTCACCACGACAGCTGATTTGGAGTCGTTCAACGCGGTTCTGACGAAGACGCCGTTTCCAGTGAGTAATCTACTGCTGCCAATAAGTCCGGAGAATGTAAGCGCAGAGGCCTTCGGTGGCTTCGTGTTAGCGGTGCTTCAGACGAAAGTCCTAAGTGCGAGAACCTCAACCGATTCACACGCTCCACCGCGAGTTCTGCCAGGAAAACTTCACTCGTTGATGTTGTGTCACTCCAGCATGGCCCACTAGCGCTTTGCGAGTCTGTTCTCTGTGCTTCCATACGCACAGTCGCTGGAGCATCTGGAGTTGACGCTGACCAAGTTCGAGTTCAGATGGCTCGCGTAAGCAGTTTTCCGCCCTCGAGTCAAGACATCAAGCTGGATGGGTCTACGATTACGATACAAAAAACGTTGGTGACGATATCAGGAAGGTCTTCTCAGACATCTAGGAGAATCCGCTTCGAGTACTATCGATTGGTCGTCTGGTCGTCGTAGCAGGCGTTGTGCCAGCCACTCAAGTGCAAGAAGATCGGCTGCAGCTCGCATTTGTGAAGAAGGGGATCGAAATTCGGGTCTGATCCGCCGCTGACGCTGACGTACTAATTGTGCTGGCTGACCAAACGGAGCTCGAGATGTGCGACCTGCGCTGCACGGATTGGCATTGTGTCCTGGTTCCAGGCTACGACTTCGGTTGGGTCCAAGAAGTCGACGTGGTTGAAATAAGAGCGTGGATTCCTCCAGATGCGTCGCTGACCAGCTCGTTGAAGAAGTTGACGCTGTGTCTACTGTCTGTCATTGGCGGCACTCTCGAGGGACTCTGCTTGGACAACTCGTGTTCGAGCGGCAATGCCTTGGAAGAAGTGGTGCTCGAGTGTCCTAATCTGAAGTCTGCGTCGGCGCTGGTGGAGAAATGTTCACAAGAAACTCGCTCGAACGAGAGCGCCCTCAAGTCGCTCACGATTGACTGGAAGAGGTCCAACGTTGCAGTTCTGCTCGACATACTTACGATTTGGACCGCCAAGAATGCCTGAAGAAGCTGTGGTTTACGAAAGTGACCAACGACGACAACACCTTTGAACATCACGTGACGTCGTTTGAAGCAATGCTAGCAGTGAGCAAGCCGCTCGAGCAGCTGTATTTCGGCAAATCGAAGCCCTCATGGGATATGCGGACGCCAGGTGCGGGCCTTGAGGCATTCAATGGCGAAGACATCGGCCACGCCACTCGTGCAAAGCGGCGGTGGGCGTTCCTAAGCATTGCGAACAACCACCAAGCGGTGTCTTTAACCGAGAACAGCGCGTACAATCGATTGGACCAGACTGTGGTGGCGATCGTTTTTGCGTTTGCTGCGCAGCCCGTGCGACGCATCGTGTATTTTCCGTCGCCGCCGCAATGGGGGGTGCGTCCACCTCCTTGTCGTTTCTAGCTGATGTAGCTTTGCATGTCGTGTGTGTGAGAGTAGTACTACAGAGGTCTATAAAATTCAGACATGATGTCAGTCTGGCTCATGTTCAACAAAATTTCCTTTTGTGCTTCACAGAGGAGATGCGATGGAGGCCACATATTTCAAGATACCTCCAATGACAGGAGGTCCACCACCTCTCTGGTCCGTAACATTCGAACTCGCGTATCTCCTCTACGCTGCTGAGAACTTCAGCGCGTTTCCAATTCCGTTATTTCCATTTTCTACAGTTCATTCTTTGAATCTCTCTCTCTCTCGATCGGCTCAGACACCTTGCTGGGCTGCTGTTTCTCGTGGTGCTCTTGAGCCTCAGCGTCTCGTTTACTTCTCCCGTCGCCGTTGCAGTCACCACTCGGGAAATAAATAGGGATCTCTTTCGTTCTCCTTCTATTGTGTTTGTGCTCTCTCTACTACTTGGGCACGTAAGATGAGGAGGGCGAGTCGTACGCCCTTCGTGCGGTTAGCTTGCCTTGTGCGTGTAATCCACCACCACTGCCACCGGAGTACGCCATCCCAGGACCAGTAGCTCCAGTAGCGCTAGCAGGCAGGGGCGACGACTGTTGCCGCACTGTCGTCACACTCTTCAGTGGTGAGGACTTGCTGTCAAACGAGCGCCGGTGCTGCTGGTACGGTACGGATTCCGAGACGACAGGTCCGCCAGTGCTGCTCATGTGAAATTGTTGCTGCTGCTGGTGGTGATGGTGTTGGTGGTGATGAGGACTCTGGTGCTGCATGTGCTGTTGCTGCTGGTGATGTGCGACGTATGGTTGTGGCTGTTGCTGGTACATGGCCCCTTGCGGCTGGTACAAAGCTGGACCGGCCATCGGCACGAACTCTGGCAAGAGCGACTGCCACCTCAGATCGTCGTTCTGCTCTCCATTCGGTACGACGGACCCTGCCTTGCCGTGCCACACCTGGCGCGGATGCACCAGCAAATCCGGCCGCCACCCGTCGCCGCGTCCATAGGATCGCCACGAGTTGACAAAGAAATCGTCCACCTCTTCCAATGACGAACTCTGTCCACCTGACGAGGACAGCAGCTGGCCGAGGCGGTTGCGACCTAGTCGGAATGCGCGCTTCATGGACGGGAACCAGTCCACCGATACGCTGCGCGCCAGGTTGTTCTTCTCATCGAGCGGGTCGACGATGTTGCACACGCGGATGGGGAATATGGACGCTTTGAACCCGTTCGGCGTTGACGATGACGCGTCAAAGGCGCCAAACTGCTCCTGTACGCGCAGTCGAATGTTCTCCACGTCGTCCACAGACATCTTCGTGTTGTGGAGCTCTACGCCATTGCCGCCACCTCCGTTGCGTCCATTCTGCGACTTCGTCTTCTTCTTCATAGCGTTGCTCAGCGACGACGACGACGCAAGCGCACTCAGCGCCACTGGGCCATGCAGCGTCATGGCTGCCTCGTGCCACGGGAACTCGCTCATACGGTCCAGGAACAAAAACAGCGCCTGCAACGGGTGCGTGATATTGGATCCGTACTGGTTGAACAAACTCATTACGACCGTGTTGATCGCATAGGTCGAGAACGCGCCGTAGCTCGCACCGAGTACGCTGTGGCCGGCAGGTGAGGACGCCGACGCGCCGGTGGTCTGCGGCTGCGACGGCGAGCCGTGCGGCGCCGCAGTGTACGCGCTGCTCTCGTGGATGCACCAGGCCTTGATCAGAATCAGACTTTTCTTCAGCAGGTGCTCGAACCCCACGCGCACGTCCATCGAGTCGAGAAGCAGCAGTGCGCCGAGCGCGCCGACGCGGTTTGCCGTGAAGTCGACCGAGATGTTGTCGATCGTGCACTTGATCACGCGCACGTCGGCGTTGATAAAGTTCACGTTCCGGACCGTGTTGGTGGCGATTGAGGACGCATAGCTATTCAGTCCAGTGGCCGCGACCCCACCAACAGCACCAGCAGATCCCCCAGACGTACCAGAGAGCTTTGGATTCGGAGAACCGTTCAGCGAGCCGCCCCCACCGTCCGACGGATTGCTGCTGCTCCCTGCCAGACACAGCGCGTGCAGCACGGGAAAGTACCACGTCTGCTCGAGGTCCTTCGGTAGCAGCAAGCACACGTCGAGATCCGCAGTCGGAAGGTATGTCTTCATGGGAAAGGAGCCTGTCGGGAACACAAAGATCGGCGTCCCCAGTGCAAAGTTTGCTGCTTCGAGCACGCGATGCACGAACGCCAGAATCTTGCGGCGCGTGAGGTCGGCGTCGTCATTCGGTCCCATCCAGTTTATCAGCACGTCGACTCGGTTCTTGAGGTCGCGAAGCCTCTTGTGCGGGAATTGGCTACGCAGTGATGCGAATTTGCTTGAGAGCTCGTCGCTGACAGCCTCGTCAAAGCGCTCGATGGTTGCCTGGCGGCGGGACTGCGCCAGTAGCTGGCGGAGACTCTCGATCTCGGCGTCTTTCTCCTGCAGCAGTCGCTGGTTTTGCAGAAATAGGTTCTGGCTCTGCTCAGCCAGTTGCAGCGCCTGGCCGTACGCGATCGGTCGAATCACAAGCGACGGCGGCTTGCTCCCATTATTCGACGTTGCTGATGGATCGGTATCCGACGACTGCGTTATTATCGTCTGTGAATGTCGATTCGATCGCTTCTGCTGCGGTGCAGCAACTGGGGCACCCTCGGAAGCGATGACAGCCTTCGGATCCTGCTTCTCTACCACACTTTCTGGTCCAACCACGGGTTCGGTTGATATTGTTGCCGGTGTGACAGACGCAGATTCTTCGGTCACTGTGGTTTCAACTGCACTGGTGACTTCCTCTGCGCCTTCGCCGCTCTCGATACTTTCCAGTACAGCTCGTGCACGATCGATCTCGTCGCTGAGCGACTCGGTCATCTGCTTCCTCTCGGCGCGCTCCAGCACCTCTTCGATCCCAGCCTTGTCTCGCGCCTCGCACACTTGCAGGAAGTCTGCGCGCAGATTCTCCAGCTGCCGCTGGCGCTTGCGCAGATACTTCTCGTCGACGATCACTTCGCGGGGCGCCGCATTGCTGCTCGAGTCGGTCGCTGATCCCTCTTTGTCCTCCTCTTCTCGATCATCAACATTCTCGTCCTCGTCACCCTGACTGACAGTCGCGTTCGATTTTGTTTTCGTCGACTGCTCATCGTCACTCTTTGCCGACTGCTTGAGAGCAGCAACACCATCCCCGGACTGCTTAACACCGCTCTCTCGCTTGCCACTTCGACGCTCACTCACGTCCTCAGCAGAATCTGCCTGGTCATCCGACTGCTCCCACATGCTCTCACAAGCTTCGTCGCGCGTCACAGCCGCAGAGACAGCTCTAGCTATTGCTACCATTACCGGAGCCGACTCGGCGCTATTCTTCCCAGCAGCCGAATTTTCCTGGACAGGCTGCTCCACACCAGGATCGTGCGTCCCTGTTGCTGCTGTTACTGCCACTGCGTCCGCCACCGCGTCCGCCACTGCTCCTTGTTCCTCTGTCTGCGCGTTCAAATCCTCCTTGTCATGTTTACCACCAGTGTCAGCACCATCAGTGATAGTGATCGTGATAGTACTCGCATCGTCTTCGTCGTCCTCGAGCAGCACGTAGCCCGTCTGCGTTGGTCGTTTCTTTTTCTTGGCTTTCTTCTTCTTTTTCTTTTTGGCAGCAGACGCCGTGCCACCGCCGTCTCCACCACCAGCTGCTTCGAGTTGCTTCTCGCCCGCTTCCTTCTCGAGCCACGCGACCGCGTCGCGATGCACTTTCTCCTCGTACTCAGTCTTCTTCTTGCGCACCCCCGGGAGTTCGACCTGCGCGTCCATGTTGTTCGCATCGGACAGCAGTATCCGCTCGTAGTCGGCGATCGCCTCGTCAAACTTGTCGATCTGCACCGACAGCCGCGCGCGCTGCACGAGCGCCCGCAATGAGTACTCGCTCGTGATCTTCGCGGGCTTGATCACCGTCTGCGGGCTCTTGGTGTTCGATCTACTGTTGTTACTGGTAGTGCTGCTGCTCGCTTTGTTCAGCAGCGGCGTCTTCTCGGTCGCGTTCGTGGCATTCCCAGCGTCGCTGTACGACTCGCCGCGCAGATCGTAGTGTGCCTCAATGACCGACGTGTAGTCCCGCTGCGCCTTAAGGACGTCGCCCACTTGCTCGTACAGCCTGGCGCGGAAGAAGAGCGCGTCGACGAAGAAGCCGTTGACCTTGAGCACGGTCGTGATCTCGTCGATCGCCTTCTCGAGGTTGTTCTGCTGGTGGTACACCTTGGCGCGCGCGAGGCTCACTTCAAAGTCGTTCGGGTCCAGGCGATGCGCCAGGTCAAAGTCCTTGAACGCGTCCTCGTACTGCTCAATGTGTCCGTAGGCCTCGCCGCGCCGCCACAGGGTTTCCGTGTTCGCTGGGTCGCTTTCCAGTAGCATCGTGTAGTCCTTGATTGCACGGTGCTCGAGCTTGATCGCCTCAGCGCTCCGGTAACCCACGGGGCGACGCGCGTTCTTGTCATTAGGCGCAGAGGCGCTGGGCAGTTGTTTACCCTGCTCAAAGGCCGAGAACGCCATGTCCTTGCGCTGCTGGGCGTCGTTCTCGGCCGCAAGCTGCTGCAGCAGCTTGGCGTGATCAAAGAGTACCTCTTCCATTCGTTCCAGCGCTTCACTATCAACAATAGCACCACTCCCATTGACCCCATTGACATTGTCCACGTCCTGGTGCGGCAGCTCGTCCTGGAGTTCGAGGAACCGGTCAAAGTCTTTGAGCGCGAGCGCGTTCTGGTTGCGCTTGAGGTGCAAGCTCGCGCGCTGGTAGTAGAGCTCGGCGTCGCGGTAGCCGCCCATGATCTCGGCCTGAGCGAGGTCGTCCAGCGCTTCGTGGACCTTGTTCATCGCTGAGTACACCCTCGAGCGCGCCAGGTAGAGAGCGCGCAGCTCGGCGCGGTTCACGCTCACGCTCACACGGGCGCTGTCTGCGATAGTAATTGCTTCGTTGTAGTCCGAAAGCGCGGCCTGGTGCTGGTTGACGTGCGCGTAGGCCTTGGCGCGCCTCGCGAAGAGCTGTGCGTTCTTGGGCGCCATGGACATGACGCGCGTGAAGTCCTCGATGGCCTGCGGGTACCTCTGCGCCATCAGGAAGCAGTAGCCGCGGTCGTGGTAGATCCGCACCTTGGACTGCTGCTGCATGGGGATGCTGCTGTTCGAGTAGCTCGACGACGAGCTCAGCGCGTCCGTGAAGAACGGGATTGCGGCCGCGTACTGCTTCTGGTTCATGAGTCGCGTTGCGTGATCGAGCGGGTTCAGATCCGGGAGAACGCCACCACTGCCAGTGTTGAGCTGGTATTGCTGCTGTCGTGTCGATGGCGTCATGGAGCTGCGGTTGTTAATGCTGTTGCTGCTGTACTGCTGCTGCTGATTTCGCGACGACGATCCTGAAAAGAAGGTGTTGCGCTGCGGCTGCGTCATGAGACGCGAAGAGTCCTCCATGCGCACGTTGAGCGACGCGCCCGGAATGATGACCGTCGGGCTGCTGGTCGTGCTCGCCGCGGCCGTCGTCGTCGTCGTGATGGTGCTCGACGTCGCCGTCGACATTATCACAGAAGACGATGACGAACCACTGGCAGTGGATGACTTGACCGACGGCGACTTGCTCGACTGCTGCGTCTTGCCGCTCAAGCTGCGGTACTTGGACAATCCCGTTTGCAGGATCGACTCGCTCTTCTTCTCGCCATCTACGCCACCTACACCACTAGAGCTCGCGCTCGTGCTCACGCTCACGCCGATCTTGTGGTTATGCAGCGCCGCATTGCCAGTGCTACCAGCGCCAGTCGTTGCTCTGCTGTTCGCGAGCGGGATCGTGATGCGGTCGTCCACCTCGTCGTACTCGCGGCCGCTCGTGTCCCGCCGTCGCCTCCGCAAGCCCTCACCGAATGCCAGCTCGCTCTTCTCACTGCTGCCACGGGTAACACTGCCATTCGTATCTGCTGCTGCTGTTGCGCTCTGCTGCTGCTGGTTCTTCTTCGCCTTGCGTGTCGGCGTGCGCGTCGTGGGTGCCAGTGGCTCCATGGTCCGCCCCCTTCTTCGATCTGCGCTGCTGGCTGCGCGTTCTGTTGCTCAACGCTGGCAATAGAGAAGACAGAGACCGAGTCACTTACGCACACTCGCCTACAGGTCGCTCGCTCACACGTGTCTATTGAAGATCTGGACTGAGCTGCGGGCAATGGATGGAGCGATGGATCGACTTCTTGTTGCTCGTTGTTGTTACTCGGAGCCACTTTTTGCTTGCACGCTGCGGAAATGTATGGCACTTTGTATGCCGATGGCTTTTGAGGGGCGGCGTTGGCCCCCTCACCTTTTCCACCCTGTACGCCTTCGTGCGACCTTCGCGCAGCCTTCGCGCGACATTCCAGCAGGTAAAACAATTGTTTTGGCGTAAAAAAGTATACTGGCTGAACCAATGTGTTCTGTTGATGAGAACATGTGATCTCACACTCTTACAAAGTGCTTTTTAAGGAAAACAAGACAAAAAAGAGTTAAATTAGACAGCAAAGTGTTGTTTTGAAAGACACAAAAAAGCAAAACCGGGTTGTTTTTTGTGCGGCGCTCGCCCAGCCAGCCAAGCCAAAGTCAGACCCTCACTCGCACGCGGAAGACCGAGAGACGAGAGAAAGATGGCGATGCTCGTGCGCACGCTGCGTGCGCTGCCCCGCGTCACTGCATCCGCTAACAACGGCGTCCAGGCGCTCGCGACCCGATGGGTGAGCACGGACGCGCCGCTGGCCGCCCCTGTCGCTACGGAGAGCGACGAGATCGCGCTGCCAAAGTTCTCGGTCGTGAACCACCAGGTGACCACGGACGCCATCAAGCCGGAAGACTACTTCGCGGTCATCAAGCTCGGCGGCACGCAGTACAAGGTCACACAGGTGCGTTCGTATAGCAATATGATTTTTTGTCTGCATGTTATGTATGCAGGACGCAATTTGATCGACGTTGTGTATTGACGTGATGATCTATTGCGTTGTGTGTGACAGGGTGATGTCGTTGTGGCGGAGAAGATCAAGCACGCCAAGGTTGGCGAGATCATGGACCTGGACGAGGTGCGTACTAGCCATTAGCACACTAATACGCTGTGTGCCCTGTGTTGAACACACGGCGACTCATGGGTGTAAGTGTCGTATTCGCCTTATCTCTGACATGCTGTATGAACGGAATGTGTGACAGGTGCTGCTGTTGGGCAACGTGAACCAGACGATCGTGGGCCGTCCGTTCGTGGAGGGCGCCATGGTGCGCGCGCGCGTGGAGGAGCAGACGCTCGACGAGAAGATCGACATCTTCAAGAAGAAGCGCCGAAAGAACTACCGCCGCTGGAACGGCTTCCGTCGCCAGGTCACGGTCCTGCGCGTCACAGATGTCGTCCCGGTCGAGGCAGCATAAAGCGTGCCAGTGGTGCAGTTGACAGGAGGTCGGCGCCATGTCCAAAAGAGAGAGGCAGCTTTAGCGCACACTACAAACATATAGCACATGACACGAATATACAGCCATAAACAACACATGCTCGCTCAGGTTCATCAGCTTCTCGAGTTCACATGCTGAATAATGACATACATCTGTCACTCTTAATGTCACTGTATCGGAGGAGCTGTTTGCAGCGCTCTAAACACAATAGAAGCCTCAAGCAAAAAATCGTACTTACTCGGAAATTTTCGTACTTTTTCGGGATAATGAAAATTCACCAAGTTTCATAAAAATTTGAGCAGCTAGTATTAACAGAAATTTCCATACAAAAATGATAAAAGGGAGCAAAAACATGGCCTGACCGTTTGTGTGGAGATCGCTATTATAAGAACACGCCATGATTTCGCCCTTTTTGTATGAAAAGTCCTGTTAATAGTAGCCTCCACGAGTGATTGTCAAAGCTCATACAAACAGAATGGCTGGCTCTGGACGCACTCTCGGACATCTTCTCCTCGTTGCGTCGTCGCTTTTGCTCGCACAGCCGAAAAGAGTTTCTTCCCCGACAGCTAAGCACCATGGCCCCGCACGACCACGTCCACGACCACGACCACGAGCACGATCACGATCACTCGCACGACCATGACAGCGACGATGAGATCCCGGCGCTCGAGGAGGCTGGCGCTGACGATGCCGAGGCCGGCAAGAACAACCGCTCGGAGAAGAAGTCCCGCAAGGCGATGCAGAAGCTCGGTCTCAAGCCAGTGACTGGCATCATTCGCGTGACGATCAAGAAGAGCAAGAGCATCCTGTTCGTGATCTCCAAGCCGGACGTGTTCAAGAGCGCTGTCTCGGACACCTACGTGATCTTCGGTGAGGCCAAGATCGAGGACCTGAACGCGCAGGCGCAGCAGATGGCTGCCCAGCAGTTCAAGGCCCCAGAGCCAACGGAGGCCGCTGAGGACGCCGCCGAGGAGGACGACGAGGACGTCGACGAGTCGGGCATCGACGCCAAGGACATCCAGCTTGTGATGTCCCAGGCCGGTGTCAGCAAGGCCAAGGCCGTGTCGGCCCTGCGCTCGAACGACAACGACATCGTCAACGCCATCATGGAGCTCACCATGTAAACGGCTGATTGATTGATGCCACTGGGTTCAGGACGGTGTCGCGTGCGTACGTCGTTGTGGACTCTTAATAGCGAGTTAGGGAAACAACAGCGGCAGCAGCTCCATCGTTGGTCTCGCGTCGGTACTGCGAGAGCGTTGACGGCGTGAGATCGGCGACAGCATCATTATTCTTTTTGGGTTTTCGATAATGGATCAACAAATGCTGAGAGTCTGCCACCACCAACAATATAACGTGTACGATTTGTAATGTGATGTCATCAACCTGCAAGTAAACGTGGTGTTCATCGAATGATAGACACAAAACAGCCGAGCTCGCCAGCGATCACACTCACAGTCTCCATCACTTAGACGTCATTAGCGCTATTGCTGCTGCCTCCATTGGCATTGATATCCATCTCGTACGCCCACGGATCGACATGTACTCGTGGACGCTTGGGGCTCGGTGCAGCGAACTGCAAGTCACTCTGCTCAAGCTGCCCGTTGGCATCTTCAAAGTCCATGTCTTGCAGCAATCCTAAGTCTTCGCGCGCCTCGTCCTCCAAGATCAGGTTGTGCAAAATGATGCACGTGGACATGATGTCCTTCATCTTGGCCTTGGACCAGGCGCGCGGCGGGTTCTTCACGATCCCGAACCGGTGCTGCAGCAGCGCGAAGCCGCGCTCGACGTCGTTCACACACGCGTCCTGGATCGTTGCGAAGCACTGGCGTGGGTTCCCGCGATCGGCTTTCTCGTCCAGCACGTGGCCGACGCCCATGGCTACTGGAGGATGTAGGTACTCGGCCGCGAACTTGGCTACGACCGCCGCGCAGAACTGGTTGAGCCCAAGCGAAGACGTCGAGTCGCCGACCTGGACGTACTCGTCGCTGCCGTCCGACGTCCGCCCGAAGTAGAGCACCCGCAGTGCGAGCACCACTTTCTGGAACGTCGACAGGCCCGGCTGGTGCAGCGCATTGCGTCGGAGCGCAAAGCTCCCGTCCACCTGGAGCACTCCCCGCGCAATCTTCAGAAACACAGGCTGCCGCATGCGGAACTTCCGGCGGAACGCCACGGGGCCGTGCACGGGGCTCGCGGCGAAGAAGTCGTTAAAGAGCCGCGTCGCGCGCTCTTCGTGGTTGCGTTCAACGTTCGCGGCGCGGCCCTTGCGCGAGCCACCATACTGATAAGACGTATCAGCATCTGACGGTAGTGATGATTTTGGTACGACCAACGAACCATCGCCTCGTTTGCCACCTGTACTGCCACCGCGGGCCTCATCGTCGTCCGCTGCTCGCTCTGCGTCGCTGCCGTCAGAGCTGCTGGGACTGTCACGACCGCCTTCGTTCACACCAGTCGAACGTACTGCTGCTGTGTCATCGTTGCGACGCTCGCGCCGGCGTGGAGCTGGTGATTCGGTCATCGTGGCTGAGCTTCCGTCCAACTGCCATGCCGCTCGCTTTGTGGGCGAGCAATGTATCGGAAACCCGGTTGATACTAAAGCCAAGTCATTTATAAAGACATGAATGAGGGTAATATTTGTGACTAATTGCTTTTTTCAGGTAGTTTGGACATGTTAGGATTTACCTTGCAATGTATCGGAAACCCGGTTAATACTAAAGCCAAGTCACCAATTTTGTCAAAATTGGACTTTATCCGAAAATACGCGTGTTGCTCGAATGTCGCTCGAACACACAATTTGAAATGCGAATTTAGACTAACTAAATTCGCTTCCATGCTAGAAGAGCGTGCAATCATTTTGCGGATTTAGACTTAGGTCAGCAACATCCGCACCCACCTCGCGATGCTCATCACTTCTGTCGCGTGATGGCGCTCTGGCGAGTGCTCCGCGACGCAGACCGCCGCACAAACGATGCGCTGGATGTGCTGCTCTCCCTCTTCTCGCAGAGCGTGCCGGTCGTCCGAAAGCAGTAGACCAGTTCCTCGACAAGATCGACAACAAGTGCGCGAATCTGCAGTTCCCACGCGAGCTCTTCCGCAAGTCTACACAGCTAACTGGCAAGGAGAAGCCATGCGATGTGCTGACGAATGCCGTTGCTGCTGATACAACGAATGAACAAGTGGCTGGACGCATGAACTGGATCGAGCTTTGCTTCTA
>JAASGT010000704.1:0-18022 GCA_023334315.1 Globisporangium alternatum
AATCTTGGTATGCATCATGATTCTGCCAAATCTGACCTCGATGTTTTCCTTCTCCAGGAAGCGCATGGTTTGAGAGCTTCTGGCTCCCCAGAACTGGTCCGTTATGATTCGCACCTTCACTCCTCGAGCAGCAGCATTGACGATAGCAATCCCAATCTATCAGTGAACGACGAGCATACAACACGTTAGCAATCGAATCGCATTGGCTGTCAGAATAGCATTGTGCTCACCTGGACGTTTGTGATGCAGTAGTTCGCGATATCAAGTGACGACTGAGTATTGTACAGAAACCCAAGTAGAACTTCGAGGGGAGGCATTTCCCCGTGAGAGCTGCCGCGACGTACGACTCAGAAGACTAACGTTATAGATTACGGTTGAAGCCGCTTCGTGAGCGCGAGTGTATCCATGTGGAACGTGTCGATGTACGCGAGGAAGTCGCCGTACGCGTCCGAGTGCGCGTTGAATGCGCCACCGCCCTGCAGCAGCTGACAACAGCAAGAGGCACCACATACACACCGGTGTTAGCTGCCACTCTCTCTCTCTCAAGTGGTGCATTGGCTGAGCGTAAGGGGCGCGTTCACCTGCTCGTCGTGCTTCCGGCGCTGCAGCTCGCGGTTGTTCTGTACCATCACCTCCTGGACCTAATGATCGGACAAGAGCTCTAGCTTGAACTCATACGGCGCAGGATGACATGTGCATCTAGTTACTTACCTTCTTGCGGTGCTGCGCCTTGAGCTCTTGGATCTCGAGGTCGTGGACGGCGCGCAGGTTGTCCACCTCTGCCTGGTGTTGCGCCTGGAGCTCTTCGCGTGTTTGTACCTCGCGCTCCAGTGATTTCTCGTAGCCTTTCAGCACTGCTCGCAGCTCCTGTTAATACCGTGACGTTGTTAGCTGCTTACCATTGCATCATAGCGCCGTTCATTATGAGATTGTCGCTGGTTTGCTAGTTACCTTGACCTCGAGCTCTAGGGTGCGGTTCTGTTTGTTCTTGTCGTCCAGATCGCTGCGGATCTTCTCGAACGCGCCTTTCCAGACGCGCTGCCACTCCCATTGGTCGTCGCTGTCGCTCGTCTGCATCTGCTGGCTCTGCATCCGCTTCTGCAGGCAGCACACGATTGGAAACGTGAGCTTGAGGTTGCAGTTGCGAGTACACACTGGTCGACCCAGAGCTCTGGCTCACAAGCCCACACGCTCTCATGATTCACTCACCGGTGGTGGTGGTAGTGACTCAGTCTGGTTATCGCACTTGGCGTGGCGGTCCAGTCGGAGACCACTCAGACGCCGCTGGACGTGGTCGGAGCTCTTCACACTGGGCTTCGTCTTCGTGCGCACGATCTGCCCACAAGATCACAACTCCTGACCATGTCAGTCTCTCTCACATCCCAAGCATCGTAGACAAACCCTAGGACACGCGAGCGAAACGAACCGTGTGGCGAGGCAGCGTGGGTAATGGACCTTGCGGAGGCATCTTGGTGAACGGCTCATCCAGCGCCTGCGCTTCAACAAACACAACAGCATCCATACACTCAGTCCGACGCGTCACCATCTCAATCGTCATTACCACCACACAGACAGACACGTACGCCATGGAATAGCATCTGAAGCAGCGCGTTCGCGTACTCGAGCACGTTCTTCGCCCACGTGGCGTTGCTTGTGGGCTGCGCGAGCAGCTTGCGCACCCAGTGCGTCACGCGGATCTGCTGGTGCTTGCTGCTCGCCACGCGTGCGCTGAGCTCCTGCACGCGCGCGAGCGTGTCACGTAGCGCGTCATTCGAGAACGCCTGGCTGGTGGTCACGCAGTTCATCGTCTTGCCGGTATGATTCAATGCACAATGCCGCGATCTTGAAGAGCCGCTTGAAGCTACTATCCCAGTGCCGTTTCACGTCCTGTTTGCTATGTACGACGGAGCATGGACGATAATGGTAACGGCTCGCTCTAGCATTTAGAGCTTCACAGGCGGCGGACTGTGAAGAACTCGCGCTCGGTTTAATCGTGTCTTCAAGCCTTTAAGCTGATCAGAGCTGTCCTAGACACTGGAGCTGGTGCTCAAAAGAGCGCACGGAATGGACCACAAAGTGACCACCGACTACACGCGCTTGCTGGGCAACGCCAACGTCAAGGTACGCATATGCTCCATGCGGGCGTGCGATGCTTGGTGGGTTTCCAGATTGAAGCTCACCTGTATATGGCAGGTGTATGTGCGAGCGCGGCCGTGTGATGACGGCCAGAAGCCACCGGAGGACATGTTTGAGCGCAATCGGGACACACAAAAGAACATCGTGATCAAGGTACAGTGGAGCGCGTGGTCTCTTGGTGAACAAGAGCTTGCCAGCACCTACCTGCACTGAGCTCAAACGTTCTCACTCTATGACTGTGTAGGACACGGAGCGGATGCAGTATGGCAACCACGCGTTCAGCTTCGACAATGTACGAGCAAGTCGTGTTGTTCATGCGTTCTTGGCTCTGTTGGCGAGTTGATATGATACGATACTGAGAGTGCTTGCTGCGCAGATCTACTGGACAGATACGTCCCAAGCAACGCTCTTCGATACGGTATGAGCTCTGCCTTTCAGCTTCGCGTCTTCATAAGCTGACTGACAATCACAGTGTTGCAATGCGACTGACAGACGAGCAAGCCGCTCGTGGACTATGCGCTCAAGGGCATCAACAGCTGCTGCTTTGCGTACGGCCAGACCGGATCCGGCAAGACGTTTAGGTAAGCTCCACCACCCACAGGGACTTCATTCAGGAAAACTCGATGATCTCATGCGATTGAATTTGATGACAGCATCTTTGGCGAGAGCGGCGAGAAGGCTGGGCTCCTCTCGCGCTCCATTGAGTCGCTCTTCGAGTACGTCGACCGGAACGACAACAAATCCAAAGTATCCAGCCGTCTACTCTATTTGATTTGCGATTGAGAAGAGAGCTCTTCGTTGAGTCCTGAGGCTTCTGATTATGCTGATCGCTGCGTGTGTGTGTGATTATCTTTGCTTGAACGTGTAGGAATTCACGCTCGTGGTGAGCTTTCTGGAGATCTACTGCGACCGCGTGCGCGATCTCTCCCGAGAGTACGTCGTCCATCTCTTTACCTAGTACCAGAAGAACAGTCGGGAGAGGCTGTGAAGTTGATACTAACCATTGGTAGCTTTGCGTCTACAGCTACCTGAAGAAGACGGGTCGGTCGATCTCGTACCAGACCTCGAGCAGCACCGAGTGGTTCCTCCGCCAGGTACAAGTCAACTGCCACCATGACTCAGTATCAAGCAGTCTCATTACGAAACTCTCGCGTTGATGCCTGGGCCTAAACTATGGTGTTTTGTGATCGAGTAGCAACAAATGCAGCGCACTGAGAGCGCTTCGAGGTACGTCGTGATACTAAAAGCCTTGCTTCCTGTCACGCCAACACCGCGTCCTAAGTCTCGATTTTCGCATCACTTGACACATTCACATAGCTTTGGATCAAGCTCGGTTGCTCTAGCCGTGGCAGCAACTCGAAGCGACGAGGAGTACGACTACGAGAAGGCGAACTTTGAGATTCACGAGGATGCACAGGGCAATGTGTTCGTGAAGGACCTGGCGATGGTGACCGTGACATCGCGCGAGGAGGTGGATGCGCTCGTGCAGTCGGGACTCAAGCTGCGTGCGACCCACGAGACCAAGATGAACGCCGTGTCCTCGCGTTCGCACACGGTGTTCACGATCCACATCTTCCAGCAAAGTAAGTACAGTAACACAAGTTTGTTTACTTTGGCTAAATTGGATAGTGTCTTTATAAAGTGGTTGTCTGTGTACCTACTTGAACAACTGTAAAGTCCAGGAGACGGGCGAGGTGATCTACGGGATGCTCAACATGGTCGACCTCGCCGGCTCGGAGCGCCTCAAGAAGAGTGAGTCTGACGGCCAGCGCCTGAAAGAGGCGCTGCACATCAACTCGAGCCTGAGCGCCGTGGGCAAAGTCGTCATGTCGCTCGACCCGGAGAGCGGCTACAACTACATTCCGTACCGCGACTCAAAGCTCACGCGCCTGCTCCAGAACAGTATCGGTAAGTACACCCCAAGCTGGTTGATTTCAGAGGTAGGTCAATTCTCTGAGGAATATGCTGTGCTATATGATGATGATTGTGATGGTATAGGTGGCAACTGCTTCACAATCCTCATAGCGACGATCCACCCGATGAAGGAGCACTATGAGGAATGTCTGGGCACGCTTCAGTTCGCGAACCGGTGCCGCTCGGTTCAGAACCAGGTGAGTTCAAGCCTGGGCTTGTACTGCAGAAACGATCGTGTACTTAACCAACTGTTGCTGACTGAATGTCGTAACAGCCCCGCGTGAATCACATCAACGGCTCAGTGGCCGACAAGGATCGGCGCATTCGCAAGCTCCAGGAAGAGCTCTCGATCCTGCGGAGGCAGGTCGAGGGGCTGCGCGCCGACTACAACAACAAGTTCGTTGCGGCGCTCAACGAGCTCGGCTTTGACGCCGAGGAGATCACGGAGAGCGGCGAGATCAAGTTCGCGGTGCGTCTTTTACAGTTTCTTCATTTTGATTCTGGCTATACTCGTGATTGACGCTGGAGTACTGAAAATGGTGAAATTGGTTGTCTCGGTCGGGTCATTCTCTAGGACGGACTCGTGCTGCGTTCCGTCTTCTCGGACACGAAAGCGGACGATATCGTTGGTGCGCAAGGCGGCCTCGCACTCTCTCCTGGTCGGAAGGCAGCCAACCAGTCGCAGATGCAGTCCACGCGGCGAGCGAACGGTGCGGGTGATGAGCTTGAGTTCATCTGGTGGATTCTTTTGGGTGCCTGACCAGTGTACTGCTGCCATCCTCTAGAGATGTCGAAGAAAGACCGCGATCACCTCCGACAGAAATACGCGAACGCGAAGAACAACTTCACCATCGTCGTGGTACGCTCGGAGATCAATTCAGTAAAGGAACTAGAGGCAAACGTGATGAGATCATTGACTGACTGGTTGTATGGCATTCTGGTGCAGACTGAGGCGAAGAAAGAGAAAGAGGAATCCCGTAAAGCCATGAGCGACCAGCGGCGCCGCATCGCTGTGCTGGAGGAGACGGTCGTGCAAAAAACCAAAGAGTTCGAGCGCGCGCTCGCGTCGGAAGAGTCTAAACACCGCGCCGAGATCCGCGATTTGCTCAGCAGCAGGAACCCGCACGAAGACCAGCAGCGACAACAGCAGACGATGTGGCAGCGGTCAGCATCTATTGGTAGTATCCGAGCCGACACGTCTGCTGTGGACGAGAGCAAGAAGCGCGAGAGCCGAAGCGAGCAGGTACCAAGAGACAACACCACTCTGTCCAGAATGGTGGCTGTGGCTGACTTCTTGGATTGTATGACTGGCTCAGAAACTTCTCCAGCGCGTCGCAGCACTGCAGAACTCGAAAGAAGACGAGATCGCGCTCATTCGACAGCATGTGCGTGGTTCATTTCCCTTCTATTGGCTGCACTTCCTAAGCGAAGTCACGTTGTTGACGCTCTTTCGTTTCGTGTGCTGCGTTCGTTGACTCGAACCAGTTTGACCAGATCCTGAAGAAGAAGTCGGACGACCTGGGCGCTGCGAACGACAAACTGCAGCAGCTGCACACGGCCACCGCTCGGACAGTCGATGTGAGTCTTGAGTCTCACCCTCTCTATCTGGTTGCTTGGCAGGTCTTCCATTGAATTACTTACGTGGTTCATTCTGATGTGCGGCGAAGAACTTGCGCGAAGACTGTCTGGAGCTGTACACGTACGTCGGTCGATTGCTGAGTGTGCTCGAACACGGATATCGGTACGTCGTACATGAGTTCGATCATGTCCTGATCATGCAGATCTCTCTGAGTAACCTACCTTGTTACGATGCCTCTCAGCGGCTCGACGGCTCCAAAGAACATTTTGGCTGACTCCACGAAGCTTCGACATCTCAAAGCACTTGTACGCTGATCATCTGGTATCTCACGTTGGTCGTAGCAGTCGGAATGCATCACTGACCCGCCCCCACCTCTGACTGCACAGGTGACCACTGATCCGACGCGGCATCTTCAGCATCTCGACCGAACGTCCGCCAACGCCAACCTGCACGCGCACGACGACAGCCGAGTGATCCGACCAGTTTCCGCTCCCGTACGCCGGTCAAAACCGACAACGTACCCGTCGGTGCTTCGCGACCGCGTGAACCAAACGATAGCCACTGCTGCTAGCACGGGGGCTCTGCCAGCCGCAATCGACTGTGAGAATGACAAGATCATCTTCGAGCGGCCAGCGTCAGGAACCAAGTCGTGTCCGCCCACAGCTCGCGATGGGACTGGATACGCAGCAGACGTGGAAGAACTCGGACGTATCAAGGCGCTGCTGGAAGAAGAGGTAAACCACGTGTGTGCCGCTACCATCCTCTGCCTGATCTTGGTACTGAAGCCTTCATTTGATGCCACCACAGCGCAAGAAGACCAAGGCGCTAACAGCCGCCAACATTGCGCTGACAAGGCAATCCCAGCGGAAATCGTCGGCGGGCCATTAGCGCTGTGTTTATATATTCTCTATTCCAGCTTTGACGCTGTCTGTTTGCCCGAAACCAGCGCTGGAACATCCATCACGAAGCTAGTGTTTTCGAGGCAAGCCTCTTTGACTGTTTGATCTCTTGGGCTTCTATCTTCTTACCACGTCCCGAGTTCAGTTCCTCGCAATGATCCGCAGCATCTCTTCAACGGACGTGACCTTCTCGCGCGGCTTACCCACGGCCTCTCCGCGCTTCGTCTCTTCGTCATTCAGGCGCTCGAAGTCACTCCATGCCACGAATTGCTTGTCAGGCTTTCGCTCCAAGATGAGCTTCTGGATCGTCTCCAAGCCACCATCACCACCACCACTTGTAGACGCGACAGGCTTCAGCAGCTTTTCGCTTGCAATGTCTTCGATGATACTCGCTACAGTTTCTCGTGCGTCGACAATGTTGGAGCCAATGATACCGGATGGGCCGCGCTTCACCCACCCAGTGCAGTACATGCCCACGACTTGTTCGCCACCGCCGTTCTTTACATCAACGAGTCGACCCTGGACGTTCGCCAGAACGTTGCGCTGCAAGTCGAACGGCACGTCTTCAAGCGGATGTGACTTGTAGCCGATGCTGCGCAGCACGAGGCCGCTCCGGAGCTCCTCAAATTCGCCCGTACCCACCGCACGCTGGCGATTCGCCTCGCCCTGCAAGTGCGTCTTCTCCACACGCACGCTACCGATCTTCTCCGGGATCTCTGAGTCCGCGATGAGCTCCACTGGCGCCGAGAGAAACTTGATCTGCACCTGCTTGTTCCCAGCGACCTCCTTTCCGAAATCAGCAGAGATCTTGGCTGTGCACAGGGACAGCAGCGAGGACAATAACACACCAGTCAGTATCAAGTTACTTAGCACGTGATACAACAGAGTCCATGCGCATCAATTGTCTACGCACTCAGCAACTCGTTCATGCGCTTCTTGGCGCGCTGCTCGTTGATCTCCTGCTGCGAGCTCTCGTTGAAGCTGAGCTTGAGCTCCTCGGGGTCCACCACGCACGATACGTTTTCGAGCTTCGTCAGCTCGCGGATCTCCTTCATCGTAAATGCCGCCTGCGCGCTACCACGACGCCCGACCAGGTACACTTTCTTAATTTTGCTGTGCTTCGTCACGATTAAAGAGCCAACAACAGTGTCTGTCAGTATGGCCACCACAACCATCCACTCAAGACAGACTATAAAGCCACACACGTACCTGTTGCGAAGCGCATCAACGGCGTGCTGCGAGATGTCTGTGGTCGCGAGCTCGTCCACCGACTTGGTCAGGATGCGCGCGCAGTCCACGGCGACGTTGCCCTGGCCAAAGATCACAGCCGTCTCGACCGAAAGGTCCACGTGTAGGTCGCGGAACTGCGGGTGGCCGTTGTACCAGTTCACGAACGCTCGCGCACTCAACACACCTTCCAGGTGTTCGCCCGGGATGCCCAGCTCGCGGTCACCGGCCGCACCGTAGGCCAATACGATCGCGTGGTAGTTGGTCTTGAGCTCCTGCAGCGAGACGTCGTCGCCGACGCGCACGTTACCAAGGAACGCAAAGCGCTCATCCGCTGCAACTTTCTCAAAGTCGTTCATCACGGACTTGACCTCCGGGTGGTCCGGCGCGACGCCCGAGCGCACGAGCCCGTAGGGCGTTGGTAGGGCCTCGAGCATGTCTACGTGCACACGCGCGTTCTCCTTGAGCAGGTACTTGGCCGCGTAGAAGCCCGCGGGGCCCGAGCCCACGACGCACACGCGGATCTTCTCGGCGGTCGTGTCGGTAGAGAGCGCTCGCGTCCATGAGCCAGAGCCAGTGACGCTTGTAGCGATGGCGCCGCGACGCACTGCCATGCCGCTGCGCACTGCCCGCATCATCATCGTCGCCATTTTCGATTTGTAAATGTGATGATGCTGATCAGCAAGCTGAAAATGCGGCGGTCCAAAACAGTGGACCGGTTAGACGTAAGATGAACCGGTCAATTGCTAACCGAAAGCTGATTCACAGCTTCAAGCTTTACCCAACAAACTAAACAAATGCTGGGTACAGGAACCGGTATCAGTGGTATTCGTTTACGCGGGACTTTGTTCCGACTAAATTGTAAAGGCCGTGCTGCCTCAGCTGATTGTAGTACAGATAAAGACGAAGCGCAAGGCCCACAAAACCTACCATTTTTACAAAACATTTTTCTACCACCATGCAGCGCACGTTTTTAGCCAATCAATGATTAAATCATTTTTGCATTCATTTGGTATGCAGTGAGAGTTTGTGAGCGTTCAAAAACAGTTAAACCGATGAACAGCATTTCTAGTTCGCGGTGACAAATCGCAAGACGTACACACTGAAGGAGAATCTCGCTATACTGGACACGTTGTAGACCCACAGCCAGCGAGAGACAGCACGTCTCATGGGTGTCCCTTGCCGCAACGTGACCAAGTGGAAGGCAATCGAAAGCGAGCTGCACGGGCTTAAGGGTCCGTGCTAAAGGAGTCGTTCACCAAGGGGTGCAGAGAGTCCAGGCAAAGTATTGTGTGCTCTACTCTACATTTTACAGATAAAGACGGAGCCGAAGGTCCACCAAATTCGCGAGTATTTCGATACTGAAGCAGCAGGATCCCACTTTCTCATAAATGACCAAGCACAAGGCCCGCAAACCAAAAACGAGTAATGTTGACCGATCATAGGAAACAGTGAACCTCAAGAGACAGATGAAAAAACATAGTTGTATTGAAAAATTAGACAACGACACACAGAAGAGCTTTGTTAAAGCTGCTTCTTATGATCTCCTCACTGATGTTTTCCCACACTCTAATGGTTCGCTCTATCATTATGATTTGCTTCTCCTTTGCAGTTTGTTTTTCTATGGCTTTTCCTCCTCAAGCCATTCCACCTCCAATATATTTCTTAACGACCTCATCACACCTACGTCCAAAGGCTGACAAACGGACTGGAGTTTGGTGGCAAGGCCACTGTCTTAAAAAATAGCTTATCTGCCACAATCTCGTGAATTTCCTTGGAGTCATGACTATCGAGGTTATCAAGCAGCACAACTGAAGGGCCCTCGATCTGCGCTGCAGTACGTCGCGAAGATACTCTCGCCGCACGCGAGAGTCCATCCAGGTATTCGCTTATATTGTGTTGTAACGGCCTAGAAAATAAGCCAAAATTGTAAAAGTATCAGATAAAGTCAGAAGAGATAAATTTTAGCAACAATGGTGAGAAAGGGACAAAATTTTATCTTGCGGATACCCGAAAATCTCGCGCTCACGAATCGAGCCATGCGCAGCACCACGAAGAGAATGGGTTGCTTTCGGCCTGCACAGTTTACACCATTTATTTTAGACAGCAAGCACATTTGAATGAGCAAAATAACAGCACACACCATCGGTCCGAGCGCCCAGCACAGCAGTCATTCTTGCAGAATGACACTTCGTTTCGAGAACTTGAGTATCTTCGCCGCCTCTCTCCGACCAGCATCGCTTGGGTTGACATTGATGGTGTCGAACGGCTGGTACTGGACGTGCGCTTTCCAGAAGTCGCTGCTAAATTGATCTCTTATCTCTGCAAGATCGCGGCACTTGCCTACAATTTAGCATAAACACTTTGAATAAATATAAAAATGGCAACAGTGGTGAAAATTAACAAAAAGATAACATGTTGACTTACAGATGCGCGTGTTGGTGTCCTTTGAGAGAATCCATGGCGTTTGGTAAAGTGTTGCAGCAAACGAAACAGCGAGTGCACTGCGGTCGTCTTCGACTTCTTTCCTGAGTTGGCCAGGTATGCTGTCAACTAATGAAAGTAGTTGCGGCGGATGTTGATGATTAAAGTTCTCGTGCCTAAATACTGCAAAAAGAGACAGGAAATAGCAGATCAAACGCCAGCAGCAGTAACATACAGAGCAGCAGTTGAGCTCGTGCCATTTTCTCTCAGCAAACGTCTTTCATAAACGAGAGTAGCTGCGTGGGGAAGATACTGTTTTTTCGGTATGTGAAGCATTGCTTTTTTGCATTTGTAGTGTGTTTATGATGTGGAGCTATTAGTTGCAAACTTGAAAAATTTTAGATTAGTAGTACAGGAGCAAATGGTCAAATTGACCAATTCTCAAGTAATTGCATTTAATATTATCCGTTTTTTGCTGAAAGGTCGGAATGGTGAGGACGACTTGTGTGCCCACAAAATTCAAGCTGTACTTGATTTGCGTGACATTCTAAGGGTAGAACGTGACGTACGCTCACCGAGCTCTGTACGTCAAGGTTGGTCACATTAAGCGTTGTTCTCTGTGTATTCTTACAATATAAAGCTGCAAGCTCCAAATTACATTTTTTGAATCACTAACTTTATTTTGAGCTCATAAACTTGGCTTTTATCACAAACTGGAATCACAATATAAAGTCCAAGTTATTTGTCGATTTTTAAAGGAGGTCCTATCTTCGTATCTTCCGCCCTCAGCTTTTTGGATACAGTGGGATCTGAAGCAACAGTCTCTCACCGAGTAACAGTTCCCCAGCATTGATAAGAGAATAAGTCTTCGACGTCTCCGCTCATTGTGCAAGCCTCATAGACTGCGAGTCGACCTCAGTTAGTTTTCTCATGTTCGGCCACGTTTGCATGGTTTTCGCGAAAATATTTAGCGCAAAGACTGTGTCCTCACTTCAACCTCCACAAACGCATATGGCTCCAACTCGCGTTCTCTTTCCCACGCCCGTCTGCAAAAACCGGTATTTTGGTCTCGTCCAACTTTGCCATTGGCCAAAACAGCGTCACAATTGCATTTTTGCATCTTCTCACGCAACTCATTGGTCGAAAATGGTGGGCACAAAAGCAACTGCGTTTCTCGTTCTGCGCATCCCACGTTTTCTTCTCCCTTTCTTGGTTTTTGTCTATACACCGTGTCATTTTAAGCGACTGTTTTTGTTGCGTCTTACCTTTGTCAAAGCGGCAAAACACCGCTTTGTGTACAGAAAAGCTGTCAGTATAAAGAAAAAAGAGTGCAGCATTTACCATTCAGCCACTGCTTGTAGACAGCTCGCCTCTCCTGAGTCACACAAGCAAGCTCAGAAGAAGCTAAACACGAGCCAAAGAAGAGAGAGAACGAGCAGCAAGGGGTGGTGGCGATCCGCTCTCATTCGCGCTCTCGCCCTCTTCCCCCCATACATATATAAGCAAGACACACACGCACACGCGCGACGACGACAGACAGCACCATGAGCGGTCTGGAGATGGTCGTGGGCGCCAAGTGCTACGTGCCGGATGAGACCCACGTGTGGCTCGCGGCCGAGGTGATCCGCGAGGAGAACTCGGGCGACGGCAAGGTGCGCAAGATCTACACGCGCGTGGAGCTGCCGCCGAGCCCGGACGCGTCCGTGGAGGACGCCACGCCCGAGTTCGAGGAGCGCGTCGTGGACATGAACGACAAGCAGACCAAGGCGCTGCTCGCGGTGCACCAGCTCGACTCGCTGCCGTACCAGAACGAGAACGTGGGCGAGTTCGGCATCGAGGACATGATCTCGCTCAACTACCTCCACGAGGCCGCGATCCTCTTCAACGTCAAGGCGCGCTTCCTGCAAAAGCTCCCGTACACGTACACGGGCGACATTTGTATCGCCGTGAACCCGTACCAGTGGCTCCCGGACCTGTACGCCGACGAGCAGCACCTGCGCTACTTGAACCAGCCGAAGGAAGAGCTCCCGCCGCACGTGTACGCCACGTCGGTGGCCTCGTACGACAACATGCGCCGCACGGAGCGCAACCAGTCGATCCTGGTGTCCGGCGAGTCCGGCGCCGGCAAGACCGAGACGACGAAGATCCTCATGAACCACCTGGCGACCATCGCCGGCGGCTTGAACAACTCGACGATCAAGAAAATCATCGAAGTGAACCCGCTGCTCGAGTCCTTTGGTAACGCGAAGACCGTGCGCAACGACAACAGTTCGCGCTTCGGCAAGTTCACGCAACTGCAGTTCGACCGCGAGGGCACGCTCGTGGGCGCCAAGTGCCGCACATACCTTCTCGAGAAGACGCGCGTGATCAACCACGAGGCGCCTGAGCGCAACTACCACATCTTCTACCAGGTATGCCGCGATACGCATCTCATTGCCTTCATTGCAATACGTGACATTGACATTTGCTTGACTGTGTGTCTATCTCCATAGATCCTGGAAGGCGATTCGGCGGAGGAGCTGCTTCTGGACGCGTCGAAGACGTACACGTACACGGGCAACAACAGTGCGCAGAAGATCGAGGGCATGTCGGACGCCAAGCACTTTGAGAAGACGCGCGTGGCGCTGGAGCTCATTGGGCTCACGCCGGACGAGCAGAAGCCGCTCTTTGAGGTGCTGGCTGGTGTGCTGCATCTCGGTGAGGTCTCTTTGCTCTCGAACCCTGCGAACGACGAAGAGTCGCTGATCGCGGAGGCCGATGCCGGCGCGCTCGCATGCGTGCAGTTGCTGGGCGTGACGTGGGAGGCGATTGAGAAGGCGCTGTGCTCGCGCACGATGCGTGCCGTGAACGACGTGTACAGCGTGCCGCTGCGCAAGGAGCAGGCCATGGACTGTCGTGATGCGCTCGCAAAGGCTATTTATTCGAACGTGTTCGACTGGCTCGTGAGCTCGATCAACCTGTCGCTCGCGGACGACAAGAACATGTTCAACCACGTGGGCGTGCTCGATATCTTCGGCTTTGAGCACTTCAAGCACAACTCGTTTGAGCAGTTTTGCATCAACTACGCGAACGAGAAGCTGCAGCAGAAGTTCACGCAGGACGTGTTCAAGACCGTGCAGATCGAGTACGAGGAGGAAGGCATCACGTGGAACCACATCGAGTACGCGGACAACCAGGACGTGCTGACGGTGATCGAGTCCAAGATGGGCATCATCTCGCTCCTGAACGAAGAGCTCATGCGTCCGAAGGGTAACGAGGAATCGTTCATGTCCAAGGTCGCATCGCTGCACAAGGAGGACATGGCGCACGTGATTGAGTTCCCGCGCACGTCTCGCACCGAGTTCTTGATCAAGCACTACGCCGCGCCAGTGATGTACGACTCAGTTGGTTTCCTGGAAAAGCACAAGGACGCGCTGCTTCCGGACCTGTCGGAGCTCATGCGCAGCTCGTCGAAGCCGTTCATCTCAGCGCTCTTTGAGCCAAAGCCTGCGCCGAAGGTGGTTGCGACCGATGCGAACGCGCGACGAAAGCGCGGTGGCGGCGGCGCGTTGACGCTCTCGACGGTCGGCACGCAATTCAAGGAGAGTCTCGCGGAGCTCATGACGACGATCAATTCCACAAAAGTGCACTATGTGCGCTGCATCAAGCCGAACCCGATCAAGAGCTCCACGACGATGGACCAGGCGATGGTGGTCTCGCAGCTGCGTTGTGCTGGTGTGATTGAAGCGATTCGCATCTCCCGTGCTGCATACCCGAACCGCCTGCAACACACGGAGATCCTGGACAAGTTCTGGCTGTTTGTGCCTCGCCAGGGTGAGACAGCGCGCGAGAAGTGCGAGCTGCTCATGGAGAAGCTCAAGCTGGCGACCCCGGAGCAGTACCAGATGGGCAAGACCCGCGTGTACTTCCAATTGGGCGTCCTTGAAGAGCTCGAGGACCGTCGTAAGAAGTTCCTGGACGCCAAGGCGACGTACCTCCAGGGCGTCATGAAGACGTTCACGCAGCGCATCAAGTATGTGCGACAGCTTGCTGCGATCATCAAGTTGCAGTCGGTCATTCGCTGCGTAATTGCCATGCGCCGCTACAACGTGTTCATGAACGGACTAGTGAAGGCCCAGGCACGCTGGAGAGGCATTGAGGGACGCAAGCACTACGCCGAGGTGCGCAGCAACCACTACGCCGTGATCATCCAGCGATACGTGCGCGGCTTCGTCTTGCGTCACCAGTACGTGAAAGTGCGCGCGAGCATCATTCGCGTGCAGGCTATGGCGCGCATGAAGATCCAGCGTCCAAAGTACCTCGCAGCGCTCCAGGAGGAGAAGCTGCAGGCGGACATGGTGTACCAACTGAGCCAGCTCAAGGCTCGTCTTCAGGAAGAGCAGGAGCGCAACGCGCGGTTGCAGGAGCAACGCAACTCTGTGGCGGCGGTCGACGTGCAGGCGAGCCGCGCCGGTGCGGAGGTGTCGAGCGTCGTCATCGCCGACGCTGGCGGCATGATTGAGAAGCTCCAGGAGGAGAACTCGAAGCTTCGCACGAAGAACGAAGACCTGAAGTCGACTGTGAAGGCGCTCAAGACCGAGGTTGGCTCGTACAAGTCGGAGAAGGAGATGAGCCACGCTGGTCTGTACGTGAAGATCCGTCAGTTGGAAGACACTGTGCGTGAGAAGGAAAAGCGCGTGGTGCAGTTGGAGACCGACAACCAGAAGCTCACGGACCAGGTGCAGGATTTGATCGCGAACGGCCACGTGCAGTTTGAGAAGAAGACGAAGGACAAGCGCTCGATCTTCCGCACGCTGGGCTCGAAGAAGGAGAAGAAGCCCGAGGCCGTGCTGCTCGACTCGATCACGGGCGACGACGACGTGAACGGCTCGAAGACCTCGGATGTGCGCGCGTCGGACGTGCGCCACTTCCCGAAGCTGCTGCCGACCATGAACATGTCGAAGGCCAAGTTTTGGGGCGGCAAGCCTAAGGGCGAGAACGGCGCCGACGGCACCGACGAGCGCGACTCGAGCGGCAACGACTCGCAGAACGGCACGATGACGTCGAGCCACGCGGGCGACTCGTTCGCGGCGCCGCGCAACACGATCGTCAAGAGCATGGAGGTAGGCGTGACGGGCGCGATGACGAACCTCAAGGGCAAGATGGCGGCCGTGAAGACCATGTACGATACGAAGGCGGCGCGCGGCAAGCGCTCGGGCAGCAAGGGCGAGGACTCGGACCGACCACAGCTGGCCGCGCTCACCACGAAGGACCGTCCAATCCGCGAGTCGTTCAACCTGGATGCGTTGCCCGAGGTGTCGCTGCCGGTGGGCTGGGAGGCCAAGGTCTCGCGCTCTACGGGCCGCGTGTACTACGTGAACCGCAAGCTCGGCAAGTCGCAGTTCGAACGCCCGACGCTCGCGTCGCTCAAGGCGGCGAAGCTCGCGCGCCAGAAGTCGGCCAGCGGTCCAGGCGCCGCGACGCAGCCTTAGACACACAGAAGAGTGCTCCTCGAGACGAGAGGTGGTGTGAAGAAACGAAGGACGGGAGGGAAGAAGAGGAGAGATGACGTGGAGGCGTGTGGCTCTCAATTTCTCTCTTTATCCGTGTATGTTTGGTGTGTGAAAGCTCCCGTCGCCCTCCTCCTGCGTCCCTTCCTCCTCTCCTGTCGACTCGCGTTGTTGCTTGTTGTGTTGTTTCTCAAGCGAAGAAACAAGCAAGCAAGCAGACGAGTGAGCTGAGTGGTAATAGAACCTGATCATATGAACACAACACAAACAACATGCAATAAGCAAACAAGAATAAATGCTCAAACCGAGCAACTCACACGTCCTTGCGTGGTTTTGTTTTGCTTTCCATTGCGGCCATATTACAGCTGATGGAGGGGTTATCATAAATATCAACAGGCTTCTCACTCACTGGTACATACACACACTTGCGCCGAAGCTAAGCCGAGTCGCCCATCTTGCGACTGAGTCTGCTCGAGCGCCGGAAGTTGTTCAAGTGCTCCTTGTGCGCGTCCGCTGTGCTCTTCTTATCGTCGCTCGCCTTGTAGCGGAGCACGTTGCTGCTCGAGTTGTTGCGCAGCGGCGGGCGGCCGCTGCCATTCGAGGAGCTCGTGGATGACGTCGACGATGACAGCGACTTGTTGGAGCCCACAGAAAGCAGCCCAGGACTGGGCATCGGACTCACCTCGTCGATGTTGACGCTGCGGGCGTCGTCATCCACGTCGACCTCCTCGTCGCTACTGCTGTCGCCACTGGTCACGCGCGGCGTACTGCCTCCAGGCGCGAATTTCTTGCCCGACAGGTTCTTGAAGCGCGACATGACCGAGTCGCGGCGCTTGAGCGCAGACGTGGCGATCGATAGGCCGCGCGGGCGCTCAGCCACTGGTGGGGATGCCTCTTGGGACGATGCCAGCTTGCCACTGTTGTTGCCACTGCCGCTTGGACCGAGGATCGCGGACGACATGCGCCGGAAGCGCGTCGATGACATGGACGTCTCGGACGACATGTGCTCGCCGAGGCGGTCCACGTCGGACCGCTGGTTGTCCAGCGCGCGGCGCATCGAGTGGAACTGCGTGCGCACGTGGCGCAGCTCCTCGTCGAGCGCGTTGAGCTCGTCCGTGAGCTCCTGCGTGAGCTGCGCGCCGTGCGCGGCCGCGCGCTCGCGGCCCGTGTTGAGCACCATGATCTCACGCTGCAGCTTCGTGTTGCGCAGCACGAGCGTGTGGATCTCGTCGCGGACGCGGTTCGTGTCGGCGCGGATCTCGGCCACCGTCGTCATGGTTCTCTCGGTGGCTTTGGCTTCTCTGCTTGTGCTTGCGCTTGAATTGTTGCGCGTGTGTCCGAAAGTGACCAAATGGTGCAACATCTTAACATGATGTTAGCTCAAATAGACACTTTGTATTAGAGTTTGTATGTAAATTCCAGCTGTTATTGATTCTCTGTCTATTTCGGTCGTGGCTGGCACGTAGAAGTGCAAGAGAGAGCAAGCAGATGGTCGATGGCGATCGTGGTCTTGAATTGAGTATAGTGGCGTCACTCACCGATCCGGCTCCTTTTCACTCATGACTGCGTAATCCGGTAAGAAGCCATTTTTGTGACGCGACTGAACTGGCAGTTTCACGCAAATGAAACGAGTCGGAAGAAGTGTCTCTCGTTCGGAAGAAAACAACCGAGCGAGAGAAGAGCAATGGACGACAGCCAGCATCTAGCTGACCCTCCTACACCAAGGACCTCGCGCGTATGAGCAACCTGCTTTACTGTGAAGGTTCTAGACGAACTGCGCCAGAATTTCTGGACGCTTTGACTGCTTTCGCAGTCACACTTTATACACTTTAGATTTGCGAGGTCGTGCTATTGTAACATAAAGTTAGAAATGCTTTCCGATGCTGGTTTACCAAAAAGAGCGTCAAATCTGAGGAATTGCGAATAAAATTGTGGTATTCTTAATGAAGACCACAAGATCAGATCTTATCATTAACGCAATCCTAGGATATCTAATACAGGCACCATTCTCATTAGTAACCAGCAATTTGGGGACTAAAAAATATGTATTGTGACAAGGAATAAAAATATATCGGAATTAAAATGTAGAGGTATTTATTGAGTGAGCTAACGGATAGAAGGCGGCCCAATGCGAAGCTTGTCCATGGCACCGACAAACTCATGAAAATCCACCGCGATAATCCCGTATGGCGTCAACAATTGACAACAGTGTCGCATGACACCGCGTCCCACGCTTTCGCTGCTCACCTCATTGCCGCTAAGATGTTAACGTTGTATAGCTGCTCGGCGCTCTTCTCGAAGTGCTCTTCTCCATCGTCCTCCACTTGCTCCAACATCTCGTCAAGCTTCTCCAC
>JAASGT010000705.1:0-18003 GCA_023334315.1 Globisporangium alternatum
GAGCTGCGATTTCACCACAAAAGTGTCCTAATGACGTTCTCTAACATACTAAAAAAGCTCGTCCGCAAACACAAAACTCGAAAAAAAATCCACATAATTCAATTATTTTTTGCTGTCCTTAACTTTTTGACGTGCACTGTACAATTTTTTTACATTATAAGTTTAACGACTCGCATGACTGCTTTGTGCCTTCCAAGTTTAAATACTTTATCCAAGTGAAAGAGATTTACTGTCCACAACCATCTATCACATTTGAGAATATTATATTAGTTATTTTATACTGTATGCATTTGCTTTGTCATACCAAATTCTCCACAACTGAAGCATGAGCAACTACCGCGGGCTCATTTGGTCGCTCGTGGCGCTCGCCGGCACGGCTACGGCCGCGTCCTTTGCGTACCGCTTCGTCACGCGTAACACGCGTCCGTATGACGATGACGACGACGCAGACGCTTCTACGGGCACTGGTGGTTCGCGCCGTCGCCGCCGAACCGCAGGCGAGAGCCAGGAACCGCCGCTCACGCGCACACAGTTCGTGGACGACGACGACGCGTACGAGTCGCTGTCCGAGAGCGAGTACGACGACGTGTTCAGCTTGGAAGACGATAACAATACAATGGAGACGCAGCAGAGCCAGCAGCAGATGGTGCTCGTGGCGCGCGAGGGCAACCTGGTACGAATTACGTGATGGATTGTGTGGACCAGACGCGTCTGCACCGAAAGATACGCCTTGTTGAAGTGCTGCGTGTGTTACATGTGAAGCTCTTTTCTAATCTTGTGCGATTGGAATTGTACCGACAGCTGCTGTCGGTGTTTGGTGTGGTGCTGATGCTGCTCGTGGGCGCCGTGTCGCTCATCATGACGTGGACGAGCGAGGAGATGACATCGCCAGCGGATCTGCCCATGTTCGCGCCACTCATGTGGATCGCCATTGGTATCTTCACAGGTACACACTTGCGCTTTCTAATGCCTGTGTGCGTATAGTGTGCTAATTGGATAACGACACGCATGGTGCGATTGGAATGGTGTGTTTGGTTGTAGCTGCGAGCGTGGAAGTGCTGAGCCAGTCGGCGCTCACGACCCCAGAGATCCCAGTTCTCGAGGAGAAAGCCGTGTTTCCGCACGACGAGAGCGACTTTGAGATGATTCGACAGCACAACGGTACGTTGTATGGGATTGATCATACCACGCATCAGGCTCTAGAACCATCTTACAGTTGACTATATCTGTATTTTCTTGGACAATCAGAGGAATCCTTGGCAGAGCCATCGAGTCCAGTCAAACCGCAAGGCTCTTTTAGCGACAGTAGTCGTGCCAGTAACTCAGCAGATTCAAGCTCAAGCTCCCCTGCTGCAGCTGCTAACTCTGGTGCAAAGGCCGAGCTCTCGAGCGAACTGAGTGCAATTGTCAAGCGCGCGGATGACCTGACGGAGAACAACCAGCACTCGGAAGCCCGCGAGTACCTGCTCTCAGTGGTTCCAGACTATCCAGAGGAGGTCGAAGTGGTGAGCAAACCCTTCATTTTGCCCACGGATGTGTAGATCAGGTGCTAATGCGATGGGTATGTGGTAATTATTCTTTGCTCAGCTCTGGCGACTCGCTCGCGCGGCGTACTCGCTGGGCGAAGAGAAGAGCGACCAGGAGGAGAAGAAGGCATTCGTGTTTGAAGGACTCACGTTCGCGGAGAAGGCGTACGCGTCCAACGCGGACTCGGCGGCCTCGAACCTCTGGATGGCGATCATGACCAGGTACGTCGCCATTTTCATCATGGTTGCGTTGGAATTTTGCGCTCCTGGACTTTAGCTAAATTGATTTTGATTGTTTCTATGATTTTGCTCCAGTTCTGTGGGCAACTACCGCGACTTGAAGGACAAGATCGCTGGCGCCTACGTCATTCGCGTACGTCTGTCTTGGAGTAGCGGAGTGGCTCATCATACACTGCCGTCGCGTAGTTGCATGCTGTAATAGCTTACTGACCGTGACTTGCTTGTTCTCAAACTTTCGTGTAACAGGACCATACGGAGCGCTCGATCGAGCTGAACCCGTCGGACCCGACGCCGTACCACATTTTGGGCAACTGGTCGCTGGCGTTCGCCGACATGTCGTGGATCGAGAAACGCGCTGCTGCCGCGCTCTTTGGCACGCCGCCCACGGCCACATACGAGGACGCGGTCAAGCACTTGCACGCTGCTGGTACGCCTTTTGTGTTTGCAAATTTCTGATGAGATGGTGGGTTTTGAGACTGAGGCTTTGTGTGTCTCTTGATATCGAACGTCATGTAGAAAACCTGAATCCGGGAGGCTGGAAGAAGAACGCATATCTGCTCGCAGAGGTATCCTATCAACTCTGGAACTTGTCGGGAGGGCTCAACTTTGTCTTCGTGAACGAATTTCTTATTCTGACGATTATCATTTATTTTGTGACTTAGACGTACAACAAGATGAAAAGACCGAGCGAGGCACGCAAGTGGGTGCTGGTCGCGAAGGACGCGCCGCTGAAGACCAAGGACGACGAGGACGCGCAGCAGCTCGTGCTCGCACTCATGAAGAAGCTCAAGCTGTAAGGTGAACGAACGTGCGTGCATCAGTCATTTTTCCGGATAGAAAACAGCAAAAGCTCGCTAAAAACACACCAGAAATTCTCGATTCCGAAACGGGCTCTGATTGGTTCGATGCACCGCTTTTATCTGTTATTTCCTTCATATTCCAATACCCCTTTCAAATCGATCACCAAGATCAGTTTTATACTTTGTTGCTTAATTGATTCAGCACCTCTGAAACATAATATTTTAAAGTATACAGTGTTCTGAACTTTTGTTCAGCGTTAGTGCACATTTCCTGCGAGCCGGCTGTCCTCATCAGATCAATCGCCATTGCTCCAGCTTCTCGACCGCTCAACGACAATAGCAAGAGACGCATGACGATGCCGCCGCGCGAAGCCCTCGTGCCGCTGCTCAAGCTCGCGGGCACGGCTGCCGTCATGGCCGCCGCCTACAGCTTCGGCTCCAAGGCCGTCGTGGCCGCCGCCTACAAGCAGCACGGTCGGCCCAGTCACACAGCATCAGCCAGAAAGAAGAGCGACGCGGAGCTGAGCGAACAGAAGGAGAGTGAGGAGATAGCAGCAGCAGCAACGGTGGCGGACACGGTGTCTGCGCCACCCGCAACGATGCCGCGCTCATCGCTCGCCGTGGCCATGCTGCTCCAGGACGGCTACCTGGTACGTCGCTTGCATTCATCATCGCCTCCTCTGTATACGAGCTGACCACAAATACTGTGTGTTTGAACGCCCGCTTGTCTGGTTATTCTATGCAGCTGCTGTCCGTGTTTGGCGTGCTGGTGATGGTGCTCGCCGTGTTGGTCTCAGTCGCGATTGTGGCGCTGAACGACCAGGTGGCGTCCGTGGACGAGCTGCCCATGTTTGCGCCGCTCATGTGCGTCGGCATGGCGCTCATCGCACTCGGCATGATCAACTCGATGCTGCGCTCGTCACCGTCCACGAAGCGCTCGCCTGTGGATCAGCCGACGGTGGCGCGCTGCCCGTTCTCAGGTGCCACTGCGACGCTCCCACCACCGCGCAAGACGAAGGCAGCCGAGGACGACTCCGAGGAGGATGAGGACGCTGAAGCGCCAGAGAAGCGCGTGTCGCGTTGCCCATTCGGCTTTGGCTGAGCGAAGCAAAGCGAACAAACGTCCGCCTATCCGACTACACCGAAGATCAATTGAAGCTGAAGGTTGCAGTGTGTGTGGTGTCTCTTATATAAAAATGTTGCATACAAGTATTCTCTTATCGCTGTTGAAGACTAATCGTCTGAAAACTCACCGTCTCTTGGTTGCGCGACGTGCGCGACGGTCCGCGCGCTTCTTCTCCTGCAGCGAGAGCTGCATCGCCAGCAGCATTTCCCTAATCAACACCATCAGCAGCATTCGTTATCAGCAAATTCCTCCGTCGGCTATAAAAGCATCCCATCTTACATACAGCAGCACGTACGGGTCGTTTTCGTCGTCCTGTTCCTCATCATCGCTGTCATGGAAAGCCCCGTTGGCATTAACGTCTGCTGCGTGGTCGGGCAGCCGGTGCCGGATCTCATTCTGTACACACAGCAATATGAGAGCGAGCATCAGCACAAGCATCGACTAAACGGAACCAGTAATAACGCAGCAGCCGGTACAGCCCACACGTACCTCAAACTGCTCGGCCGATAGCGACCCGAGCATGCGCGCGCCGCTCTTGTTGAAGACCGAGTAGGCACTGATGCCGTCGCCATTCCCTTCCCCATGGTTGCCCGAGTACAAGTGCGCCACTAGCGCGCTCAGTCCCGTCAGGATCACGTACGCGGTCGTGAACTCGGGCGCGTTGCGGTCCGTCCACGCGAGCCCGTAGAGCCACACGCCAGTAATAAGTACGTATTTGCTTACTTGCCGGCCGTGTTCCTTCAGGAATGCTATCAGTTGCGTGCTAAACGCAGCGAGCGAGAGCGACTGGAGGGACGCAACGAGCGCGGCGCGTGTCTCGCGGTTCACACGCAGAAATGGCGGAATGAACGGCACGAGCCAGTCGAGCGGGCCTTGCTCGGCGGCGGTCACCGGCGCGTGGCGTCGTGGTGGAGCTCCTGCCTGCTGCATTTTGGCTCTGGCTGACTTGCTGTGCTGCCAGAACAGTTTGATCGCCAAATTGGTCAGACCCGCTTTTGTCAGGATTTTATGTGGAATCTTACTCTCAAATATCAAGTTGAACGTCCAAATCAATGGTGTGTCTTAAAGAAAACAACGACCAGTCGCTTGTATAAGGGTTCGCATCTCATATAAAAAGGTCTATAAAAATGGGTTCAAAATGATCTTAGGCTGCAGCCATGGTGGCGAGTACGGCCATGCAGTGGCTCGCGAACTCGTCCACCGTGAGTTGGTTCGGCAGGCGCTTCCCATTTTCGGTGAACCAGCGGATGAGGTCTCTGTGGTGCTTCGGGAAGAGCTCCTGCAGATGCGTCTTGGTCTCCGGCAGCCGCAGTTGGGTGATCAGGAACGCGCGCGAGAGCTCGGGCGCCAACGCCTCGGCCCTGTCACCATGCTGCGAGCGCTGCAACGCCAGCAAACGCCTGTAGAATGCGACCACGAGCGCCTTCTTGGTCTTCTCGCGGCGTAAGTCGAACCGCTTGACGCGTGCCGAGTACTCGAGCGCGTCCAGCTGCGGGTGCTTCTGCGCGAGTAGCGTGATCATAAAGTCGAACGGGTCGAGCGGCTGCGCCTCGAGGAGCTCCTTGAGCAGGAGTTGCAGCAGCTCGTCCACCTGGTGCGCGCTCGCGTACGCGTGCATGGCGTCCACGACGTCGGCGTTGCTGGGCTCATCATTGAGGGGCTCGAGCACGCGAAGCGAGCGTGGCGGCGGCATGGCGCTGGGGTGTCTTGCTTCTTATGGGCCGTAACTGAGGAGCCTTATGGTGGTGATGATGACACCTGAAGAGGCGCTTGCTGGTCAGGCGGTGGTTACATACCTTGCTGTTGCATGGTCATGGCTTGAAGACTGGGTTGAGATTGTGTGTGGTGATCGCTACTGTTGGGCTGGTGGTGAATACGACCATGCACCTACACGCGCGTCGTCATCAAGTGAATGGGTTGCTCGTGCGGCTCGTCTTTGGGAGGCTGTGGTGGCTGCCAGACGATTGCATCTGGTGCTGGTCGTCTTCAACAGATGGACAATTGGAACTTCGCAACGCCAAAATAATTTATACATTCAACTCTTATGTATCACTCGAACTGTACTAAAAATGCAAATGAATAATATCATTTTTAAACGTTTATAATATTGAGACAGACAGCTGACACACTCAGACGCTCTAACCTGTTGGTCATCCTCCGCATCTTTTCGTGGGGACATCGTCACAGCCAGAGCCACAGACCGACCGACAGATGCCTGGACCTCAGCTGCACCACCGCCCAGCTTCAGTCACTCTCTATTCAGCTTCCCACTCACTCACTCGCACGTACGACCCTCGACGTCTGCCAGTCCAGATGGCCACGAGGCCTCATCCACAGACAAACTCAACCCCATGCGACCAGAACAGAAGCCAGAGCCTGGCCTCACTCCAGGCATGGTAGCTCTTCGCTTCAGTAGCTCTTCGCCTACTGTCATTCACCAATTCTCAGCCACACCAGCACCTCAGGCACGTAGTCCTCAGCCAGTGCAGCCCAGTAAATAGCTTCTCAACACAAACAACAGCAGAATGAGCGGCGGAGGCAACGTCGAGGGCTACTTGGTCAAGGCCGGCGGCGACGAGGGCGAGATCGTGTACTGCATCCTGGACGAGGGTATCCTGCAGTACTACTCACGCATGGGCGGCTCGCTGCTGGGCGCCGTGCCGCTCACGGGCTGCAAGGTCGAGGTCTTCTTGCTCCCGGACGAGCCCGGCCAGATGCTCAACCGCTTCCGCATTGACACGCAGCCCAAAGCCTCGCGCAAGCGTAGTCTAGGCCCTCCAAGCACTGCGAACGTCATCGCTGCGAGACAGCAGCGCACGCAGCTCAGCATCACGTTCGCCGGCTCGACGTGTGAGCTCACGGAGCACTGGGCCGTCTCGATCCTCAACTGGAACCGCTACAGCTGGGAGGACCCGCAGACGCTCTGCAGCTCCAAGGACGAGTTCGAGACGCTGCGCGACATGTTGCGGCAAAGAGGTGTCAAGTGCAAGAGTGAGCCCATCGTGCCGCTCGGCGTCAGTCGCGCGATTCAGCCTCTGTAAGGCATGCTTTATGGATAGGTGTGAACTGTGAGTGTCGTTAGGGTTTTCAGACTTCCAAGTAATTATTAGGATTGAGTCAGGTTGATTCTCGAGAGATGCACTCTGAATATCAGCGATGAGTTTTGTTGTCGTTCGTGATTCTCGAACTCCGAGTTCAGTTGATTCTCAGACTTTGGTGGTGCGTTTGGAGTCATAAAACCCGAGGACTTGAAATGAGGACCTCCGTATTACTAGCTACCCATCAGAGTACAATCTCTTCTTTGATGGCTAGACAGTTCCTCGAATAGGCATTTCAACAAAGACTAGGATCGTAAGAAGCATCAAATACCTTATCCATACATTCACGCACTTGTTACCAGCAACTACGGCCTTTCACTTCTCAGCCACTCTCCCTTTCCTTCTCCGAGTCTCTGCTGACAGCCAACGCCGCTCACCTACGGCACGGACGTCGGCACGGGCAGCGTCGCCATGGACACGTGCTCGTCGTAGTCGTCCACTTCGTCGTCGTACTCGTTCGAGCCCTCTGGGTGCACAATGATGCCCACGCCAGCGCCCGTAATTCCACCAGCACCAGCACTGCCTCCAGCTGCAGCTTCTTCGAGCGCCATCTGGGCAAGTCGCGCCTTCGTGATGAAACGACCGTCCTCGCCGCGCTTGCGGTTCTTCGCGATGCTGTGGCGCACCGGGTACGACGGTTTGTTGGACCAGTTGCGGTTCTCGCGCTTCTTGAGCCACTTAGCAATCTTCTCCTTCTTCTCCTCCTTCGAGCACGCCGGCGGGTACGAGGGCATGGGCGGCGCAGTCGTCCACTTGCCGCCGTTGCGCATCTGGGTCCTGTCAAAGCCGCCACCGCCGTTCACGCCACCGCCATAACTGTTCTGGTAGTACTCATAGCCAGGCATCCCAGGAGCTCCTCCGTTCATCATGCCTCCTCCCCCGTACGGATACTGATTCATGCTGTACTGCTGCTGGCGGAGCATGGGGTTGTAGCCCACGCCATTCGATGGCAGCATGCCGTAGGGCGCCATGCCCATGCGGTTGTAGTCGGACGACATATCGGCTGGGTACCCCATGCCCGTGGGGTACATAGGCGGCATGCCTGGACCTCCTTGGCTCGGGTAGGACGAAGGTCCGCCAATACCGGTGTAGCGCATGTCCATGTGCGTCGGGGACGTACCCATCATCTGCGCAGAAGGCGCCACGCTGTACGTGCCCTGCTTCATCATGAGGTTCATGCTGTTGCGGTTGCGCAGCGGCAGGTTCACCTGAGAGACTCCGTACATGCCCGCCTGGTGCTGCGACTGGCTGTACGGCTCTGGCGGGATGATGCCGGACTGGTACTCAGAATAAGTTGAATCCTGTTGGTGCTGCGGGTGGTGGGAGTACTCGGATCCGAGTGGCGATGTTGCCGATGTAGAGTAGCCCATGGACACTGGAGATGCTTGCTGCTGGTGCTGGTTGTGGTAATGGAGATCAGCGACATTGTTGCTGTTTTCACCAGAGCCGCTGCTGTTGTTAGACGACGGCTCATACATAAACGGATTCGCTAATGGCGCCGAGTTCTGAGTTGCAGGAGTGTGCGGATCGGACAAGTCGTTTGTGTTCTGTGATAATAGACAGCAGAAAGGGGACAATAGTCCAGAGCTTAGAGGTTAGCCACATGACAGACGCTAAATGACACAGCATGACACGACCGTGAGCAATATACGTACAAAGTTCCGGTTGATATCGTCGATGAGCTTCACGGAGATCCACTCCTCGCCCGCGGCGTTGCGCTTCGACGACGGATTGCTCAACTCCTTCATGAGAATCGCCTTGACGGCCTGGAAGTCCCCCGTGGAGTTGTAGTTCTCGAGCGCCTCCTGCAGCTGCGGCGAGTCGTCGTTCAGCAAGAGATCCTTTAGGTGGCCGCGGTCGTCCGCAGTGATGAGTCCTTTGTCGCCCAGCGACTTGATCGCCGCCATCTTGCCCGAGATGCTGCGATAGCGCTTGTTGCCCTTCATGCCCAGGCTCATGAACCCGCCCATGCCGCGTGGCGGCGCTGCACTAGTAAGCGTAGCAGTCGACACGAACGATGTCTGCCCATACTGAAGCCCGCTTGAAAGAGACGGCAGCAGTTGCTCTTTCGTCGCAATAGAGGAGGGCGAGATGCTGGCACTCGAGCTGTCCGTCACACTGCCCGGTGGGGTCGGAAGCCCATTCACATTGCCTTCTGCCTCTGCGTCCAGCGCCGCCTGCACCTTCTCCGCGCGCTTCTGGTAGTCCTCGCCCTGCAAACAGACCACGAACTGGTCGTTCTCGCGAATGCCACGCAGTCCTCGCGCGTTCAGCTAGTACAACCAACACCAACAACACATACAACCAGCACAATGAGCACACCAGCTATCCGCTTATAGAGAGAGCCAATACGTTACACACCTCCGCCACGATTCCCTGCGACTCGGACGGCAGCAGGAATAGCCGCGCCTTGGCGATGCGCTCGGGCGCGACGGCCGCCTGCGCGTCCGCATCGTCGGCGTCGTCGTCGTCCGCTCGGTCGATGGCCGCCACCATGGCGCTGAGCACGGCCGCCCACTTGAGTGGCGGCAGCGGCAGCGTCATGACCACGTCGTCCGTCTCCACTTGGCGCGCGCCGTCGTAGAGTCGCACGAACACGCGCGAGCCCATGCTGCCTGCTTGCGGTCTGTCTGCCTGGGGCTTCTCGCTGAGTGTGATGAATGGGTTCTTGTGCGGAAATGAGCACTGAAAAATGGCAGAGGTTTGATGCACTTCAGTGAACCTGAAGCGAGAGACACAAATAAACGAGAATTGTCATTTATGAATTTATACAGGTTGCTATTGTAGGTCTTTGTTGATTTTGAGTGATATTCAAATTGTTGTATTTGGAAGGGGATAATGTTATGAAGGGGTACTCAGCTCAAACCGTTGTGAAAATAATTTGGTTATAAGAGTATGAAGGATCCTCTTAGTAACTTATAAACCATACATATTTTGCCAAAGCACTCCAAAACTGCATACCCTTTCATTTCCGCTTAAAGTCATTGACCTTGGATTTCAATTATTGCTCCTACCTTTTAATGTGCGGATTTCCATACAAAACTCAAGTTAAATGTCCATTTTCGAGGTCGGTTGAAAACCTATGGGGAATTTTTTTTGCTACCGTGAAATTCGTTGTTTAGACTTACGTTTGTATGGAATCAACCATTTGAGGGCGTAACATGTGGAAGAAGTTCTTGAAAACCAACCGCGTACGTAATGCAGACACATGATTACGAACTGGGTTAGCACGCTCACAAAGCATACAAAAGTCAAGTTAAACGCTGATCAGAAGTCCGAAAACCGTTCCAATTAGGGTCTCAAAGCCACGACTTTGAAGAAGCGCTCCAAGTGAGCACGAGCTGCTTGGAGTGATCGATCCATGGGCGGAACGCTGGCCGCTTCGTGCGCTGCTGGGTATGTGCGGAACGCGCTTCGCTGCGTGACCCACGAGCCAAACCCGCTGGTGCAGGTAGGCGCGTCTGGCTTACCATGCTGCAGATGGCACCTTGTCCTTCAGTAATGGAGCTGAGATCACTGCTGATAGCCGCCCTGTTGTTGACGCTTACAGATCTTCTATCTGCTGATGGTCGTGGGCGGATACAGCGCGTTCCTTGTGTCCGGACTGCCGCGTCTACCGAACGAGTCGCTTGGAGACGTCCACATGTATGTGAAGTGAGGGCACTATTGACCCTGACATGTTCACTTCTTGCTGGGTGGTGTCATGACGAACACGCACTTGACTCGCTTACTGTGACTGGCAGCTATGCGAGCTTCGTGGTGGTCATGGCAGCGCTGCTGTCGTTTTTGACGGCATCGACGGCACCGCCTGGCGTTCTCCAATCCAGTATGTTTGGTGCATCTCAATACGAAGACCTGTCAGTCTAGTTTTCCGTGCTGAGATCTAACCAGGATCGTCTTGTCTCTGATGTGCTTTAGAGATGCTCAAGTTCTTTGACAACTACGCGTATGACGGCATTTTCTACCTTCCTGGGCGCGAATGCGTGACCTGCAAGATCACCAAGTGAGTCTCGACCTGCACTTGATCCGTGCGAATGTGTTATGATGCACAAGAAAGTCTGACGGATCATCGATACTCTCACAGAATCGCGCGCTCCAAGCACTGTTCGGTGTGTAACGTTTGCGTCCCGCGCTTCGATCACCGTGCGTCTCTCGATACGGCTTTCCTGTTTGAATGTAGAATCCTGTATGGTTGTGTTTGAGCATTTCATTCGTGCGCTTGTATCGTCGTATAGACTGCGTGTGGCTCAACACGTGCATCGGCGAAGGCAACCACCTGGCGTTCTTTCGCTTCCTGTTCGTACGACTAAGAGTCTCTATCAACGTTCGCTGGCGGATACGAAGACTCACATCGCTAACTGCAGCTCCATGTCCACTGCTCACCTACCTGTAGGCGAACGTGGTGCTCTGCGCATACGGCACCTACGTGCTCTTCTTCATCCTACACGACGAGTACATGCAGCTGATCGGCGAGGAGTTTGTCCACGAGACGACCAATGTCGTGATCCAGAGTGACGCTCGAGTCGCGCTCCAGTACCTCATTCATGCTGAGGCGATCAACACGGTACTCTTTGTGCTCTGCTCTGCGATGGGTAAGCTTTAGCTTCTCGTTGATGGTTCTTGTATGGGAATCTGGGGATAAGGAATCAAAACTCACCCTGCTGTCATCTCATTGCCTTGTTGAACAGGCTCAGCGCTGCTGTGCTTCTTCGCGTTCCACTGCTACTTGGTGGCGACCAATACGACCACAAACGAGTTCTTTAAACGGAGAGCGCTGTCAAAGTCAGACGAGCAGACCAGGAGACAGACTCACACGTACAACCTGGGATCTGCGCGTGCCAACTTTATGGAGATCTGGAGACCTCGATTTCTCGCTAAAGCGCGAGTGATAGCACAAGAGCGTCGAAGCAAGATCGAATAGCCGTTGCCTCACCCGCCCAACACCTGCTTATCAAGTGCTTGAGAGATAGTTGACAGGGAAATGAACCATACCGTCACGGTTCCGACAAATTCTGGTTTTGACAACGTGCTTCCGACAAAATGTTACCGGTATTAACAGCTAAGTCAGAGGGGTGAGTGTCTCGCCCTTGCTCGACGCTTCGCGCCTCGACGTGCTCGGGAAAAATAAAACTAATCCTTGGTCAGTGTTGCGTCTCCGCTCGGTAATCCTCAGTCGCTGGACCCGCAGATCAGGGGGCCCACCCTCTCGCTTCGCTCGGGGCGCCCACCCCTGTCTGCTTTGGCTACGCTCCTTCGGTTTCTTCGCTCCGGTGACTTGCTTTTTGTATGTTTGATTAATACGCTATTTTATGACTAAAATAGGTTCTGACCAATCAGCGACCAGAATTTGTCGTAGTTTTTCTTGAATTGTTGACTTGAGCTGTAGATGGAATGATGGAAAGTGAATTACCAACAGCCTAACGAAGTGTGTCTGCTACTTGCTGTTGGTCTCTGTCCTTCTCTCTTTGCTGTCATGGAGCCGCCACCATGCGGACCTTGAGTCGGACGTGGGTACATTTCATCACTTGACTAAACTATACAAAAGTGCTACATGCAAATCAGCTCAACCTGGGTGCACTGGGAACAACTACACCTGCGACTTTGACTTTGGTTCTCGTATCGCCAACTGTAACTCTTATGTGATGTTGATCGAAGTATCCGCAAGTGCAATACTTGCTCAACAGTTTTCATCATGTTCATACAAACAAGTCACATACGTCTTTTTCTTTAAATAATGTTGCTTTGTTTGTGGGAGTAGTAAGTACTCTGCTGAGAAAGCCTATACAAACAGGAACCAACGATAAGTGTACTCTCAACTGTCCACGATTTCCATCTCCATAAAACAAGCGCAACCTAACGTACACTCAACAAACACTTGCTGCTTCTTGTCAGACGCCAAAGCGAGGAGAACTCATTTTGCAGCGTATTCCTTCGACGACGCAGTCACAGACATAACCGGCCTTAATTGGCAAACCCAACGACCCAGTAGAAGTAGCAAACCACTTCATAACTTCATCCCTTCATCCAAACGCACGTTATCTGCCCTCTTAACTTGTGACACTTGGATCTTTATGCAGTTCATCATTCTGGCCTCTGCGTCTCCGAGGTGACGTGGAAGACGTGCTTGGGGTCGGTCTTGCGGTGGTGCAGCACCGCTCTCTCCACGCGAAGGTCCTGCACAGCGACGTGCGTGCTGTTGACGGAACTCGCGTCGTGTCGGAGCCCCATGTCAAGCAGCAGCGGCGGGTATTTGTTGTTGTCCACCATGGCCTCCATGACGATGTCGGCGTCTGCGCGTTCTTCCAGCATGCGCTCGCTCGCCTTGGCGCGCAGCACGACGCCGACGCTCGCGACGATCAGCAGAAAGCAACCGACGAGCGAGACGACGGCGTTCGCGAGCGGGATCGACACTTGGACGTTCATGGCCTGCACGTTGCCCGCAAATTTCATCGTCGTCGAGTCGGTTGTATTCACCGTCTGTTGCAGCACGCCGTTCTGGAACAAATAGTAGAACGACGCAGTGTAGCCCGTTTGCAGACTCTGCTCCATGTACAGATGGTTCTTTTCGACCATCGTGATGTAGTCGTCTGCGAACAAGCTGCAGCTGTCGTTGGCGATCGTTCTCAAAGCTGAGCCGTTGGCGCTTATACTTGAAAACTGGCGCGGGAGGAGAACGTCGAAACTATCGGATTCCGTGCGATCGGCGGCCAGCACGAGGTACTTCCACTTGACTCGGCTTGGGTTCGTGAAGTCAAAGTGCCCCAGCTGCGGTAGTGGCAGGCTGCTCGCACCGGAGAGTAGGTGGTCGCTCGTGTTTGAGTCCGGCGTGATCTGGAAGCGCAGGCCCTCGCAATCTGCGTCCGGGGCGCACTCGACACTAAATGCGTCCGCGAGGTCTTCGGTCTCCCATGAGAGTCTACCGATCGTGATAGAGTAGACCGTGCGTAGGTTGCTGAACCTGGCCTTGCGATCGCCAGCCGCATCCCAGTCGTCGCCTTCCACGCGCTTGCCGATGCTCACGACGAGCATCGAGCTGTCGGACGTGCGGTTGCATTGACTGTAGACAGCGCCGTTAGCAGCGTTGAACACTGTCAGGTCCTCAGTGCCGTCGTCATTCAGACAGATGCGGGCCACTTGCACGCGCGGCTGGATCGTGATCCTGTCACCGTCGCCCTCAAACACCAGAGCCGGGATCATGCATCCGTCGTGACTGCAGTAGTCACCGACGGACAGCTGGTTGTACGCACCGCTCTTCGCTTGGACTTCTCGCTTTTTGTTTGTCAGCACTTTCGCCACCGGGAGCTCGATCGTCAGGGAGTCAAAGGTAATGTTGTCCGAGATATTGAAGCGATTGTACTCAACGCTTGCGTCGCTCACGGATGCGTTCACTGTGAGACTGAACGCCTTCTTGAAGAGCGCGTGCGACGTTGTCAGGAAATTTGCAGCAGCACCGTCGTCAGCATCATCATCGACGTCGTTGGAATCCGTCGAGAGGTTGTAGACATCGGCCACGCGGGTGAGTGTGGACGAGTTGGTCGACGCTTGTGTGAAGTTCGCCAACGGGTACTCGCTCAAATGACTGACGTCGTTAAGATCCAAGTCTTTCAGCGTCATGAGCGCGATGATCACGAGGTTACTGGAGACGTTGACTGGGAATGGAAGTGTAACGCCACCGCCTGTCAACGCGCTTGGACTTGCGATGTTCATCGGGATCTTGAGCGAACGCAGGGGCTTCAGCGCCGTCTTGAGGGCTTCCAGTTGCCACGTGCGCGGCTGGAAGTCAAACATGACGAGCGGCATGGCTCGGAAAGGCGCGGACTCGTCCACGTCGCCAGTTCCAGTGCACTGAGGCTCCACGCTGTCTCGCGTGAGCAAGTGAGTGCGCAGGATAGTGTTGAAGACTGAGTTGCCGCTCGCGTTCTCTGCGTACGAGCGGTTCCACGTCGCCATGAGCGTGTCGTTCGCTGAGAGCTGGAGGTTGTTTACATACGCGAGGTCTGCGGTGGAGATCACTTCCGTGAGCGCGCCGGTGATGACCTGGACGTTGATCGCGTTGAGGCCGTTGCTGAAGAGGAACGCAAGCGCCCCGCCTGTCATTAGCGGCAGGTAGAACCACTGTAGACCACCGTCTCGGTCGAGCATCGAGCCTGTCGCGAAGCAGAGGAAGCCGGCGGCCACGACCATGCCCAGGAAGAAGTCCACGGGCCTGGCGATAAACGAACTGATGGCGCCCGTGATCGAGTTCTGGTGGTCGAGCAGGCTCTTGATCTGCTCGTCGGTCTTCTCGCCGTCGACGAAGTTCTCGATGCACACGCCCTCGCCCTGGAGCACGAGCATGACCGTCGCGATGAAAACGGAGATTACGAGTGCGCCGCAGATGATGCGGACGCGGCGGAAGTGCGCGCGTAGACCCTGGCTGTTCACGTACATACTCAACGGCACGTCATCCACGGCTTGGTGCTCCATCGTGGGAGCAGGTTGCGCTAGAGGCATTCGCGAGAGGCAGGTGTGCGTGAGTGCTGACGGTCGCGTCGTTTGACTTGTGAGCTCTTCGATTGGAGGCACGCAATGAGGTGTGTGTCGGTGGTGCACCCACTGGCCACATTTTGGACCCGCTCAGAATTTTCTTCAGTGTTTTCAAAGGAGGTAATGTGGCGGTGGATACATGGGTTGTTATAGAGAGTTGAGCTGAAACCATCGGTAACCGCTTTGAATACACACCCGAGTGCCTCTGAACAGAAGGGATAGTCTTATCCAAGAGATGGTTAATAGAAAGGATTAGTAGTGCAAATGTCGTGGCGAGCAACCTCGTCCTCGGCCCACAAAGTTGGAAGCCCACCGAAAGTCTTCCTTTAGGTGAGCTTGAAACCCTGTTGACCACCACAACCCGAAGCCGCGCTTTATAAAATCGCATGGATTTCCTCTGGCGACTGAAACCGCGAGTTGTACGTCAATGTACCCATCGAATATGGGAATACAGTGGATAGTTCCTTTTTATGAAAGTGTGTGGATAGTCGAACAGTGTTTTGGGTGCCTGACTTTTGTAAGCAGTAGAAAACCATTGTTTTCTGCCACGTCATTGTGAAAACATGCTAGTATAATGAGATCTGAGCGTATTCATGCAATTCGCTGCCATCCATTTGGAGTAGATTCACTCTCTTTGGTGCTGTTATGAATACCTCAACTCGTCATCACAAGTGGGTTGTAGTAGTCGAGCACGCTCTTGATATACTCAGTCTTTCTCGCCAGCACGGAAGTTCTTGATGGTCAAGCCCTCACCACGGAGCACGAGCATCAAGGACGCGACGGCGCTGATCACCATGCCAATTATGCGGATTCGGTGGATCTGTGTGCGCAGCCCTTGGCCGTCCAGGTGAGACTCCAGAGCCACGTCGGCTTGGTACTATATACCACTGTCAAGGATAGAGTCGAGCGTTCTCCTAACAGCGTGCAAGTAAGCTTTGATGGGATGTAAACTCGTCAGTCGTCATTGCGTTGTGACTGCGAGATTCAGTTGGTGCTTGGGGAACTGGGAGTCTAGTTCTGCTAAAAAGATGGAGCAAATCTTGTGATCTATGCTGTGTGCTTCTGCTTGGGTTCGGCATCACGCATTGCTGACATCCAAACTACTTTCTCAGTCGTGGAAACGTACTAGAGTGGGGATCGAATACTCACACTGGAGTTGGAAGCGTCTTTTCGCCGACAATTCGTTGTGTTCAAGTGATTTTTATCAGTGACTATCGGTGATCTAGCTTCAATTATCGACAGCACTTGCAGCTGAACTCCGGTTGCTAACGCAGTCGTACTGGCTGCAGCAAGCTGATGTTATTGTTGGTCTCGAGCTGAGCTGCTACAACCCTGGTACTCGAACAGCTGGCAGCAGTCCTGGAGAACCCCCACATGAGAGTATGGACTTCGAGTTGTCGGTATCCTTTTCTAAAACAAACAAGCAAAAAAGAGTCAAAGCTGTTTGTCTGTTGTCGCCAAATCATGTGGTGCCGTTCGCGTCGGAACTAGGGGTAACTCGGAGAGTTTGTGGTGAAGAGGTTGCTGAAATATGAGGTTGAGCCACCTAAACATGAGGACTGCAGATGAAACTAAAACGAGGAGCTAATCGTGTGCATGGAGACGAACGGTCCTTGCTGAAGTTACGCCGTAAAAGATCAAGCTCAATCTCTGCCTAAGGTCTGGCAGGAATATATGTACTACGTAGTAACATCTAAAAAATCCGGAAACGCGAGCAATAGAGTTGTAAATCATAGCCCTTGCTTCTGTACTCACTGTGGCCACAGTCGCGAACCACAAATTATTGCGGAGGAGTCTAATATTCGATGCAAGATAACCATTCGACGTAGTAACCTGGAGACATGTGTCCAGAGGCTGGGATTGGGGCGCCTCATGTACCAGCGCTAAGCCGAGCTGGGCTGTGCAGAGCTCGAAGCGAGTACCAGTTCCACCATACATCACGAACAAAGCAAAAAAAGACTCCCATTAGCAAGATCCAAGTACAGACAATACTCTCAAATTGATACACAAAAATGACACCACAACGAAATCATTTTTTGAAGGTCTTGACACATATAAAGAGATCAGCTTTTGCAGGATAAAAGTACAGGTAATAACGGAAAAACTCGCCCACTCTGAAAGAATGGGATTTCCGTCTTCCCGGTCCTATTCAGTGAACACTCGTTTCCATACATAAGCAAAAGTACCACGCGGGCGAGTTTTTCTGTCTTTACCTGTACCGTGATAGTCACCATAGTTGTCGTCCTGCGCCTTCATCACGCGGTGGATGGTCATGCGCGACGGTGCTCGGGGAAGTTGGAAGGTGATCATGGCCCACTCAGTGAGCTGATTGTGCGTCAGGTCCGGGCGCGCGATGCGATGAGCACGAAGCTCTACCTTCTGGCGGCTGGTGAGGCGAGCGTACGTAGCGGACATTCTCTTTGGCGGCTGGTATAGCTTTCGTGTGTGAGCTGGCTGGCGTGTGATTTGCGCCAATCGAATTTGAAAAACAGTGTCCAGAATATGTGTTGTTCACATAATATCACTTTTACAGGGGTATGTGGTTTTAGTGGTGTATCAATTTGAGAGTATTGTCTATACCCTAAAATGCATGTCAAAGGCGGCCCCATGTCAAAGGCGGCGCCCTTTATTTGAAGCAGTTTCAACACACATGCGTAATTACGTGTAGTTGTAAAATAGGACGCACC
>JAASGT010000706.1:0-17996 GCA_023334315.1 Globisporangium alternatum
AGCTCGTGCCGATCACGCTGCCTTCAGGCAAATCCGCAAGACGCAGGATCCCATTCTGCTTGTGTTTTGGGTGGATGATCGCAGCGTCCTCGGGGCTCTCGCGCTTGCAGATTGCGCCGAGCACGAGACCTGGTGGGAGCGTCGTGGGCATGTCCTTCAGGCAGTGGACCGCAAAGCTCGAGGCTCGGGATAGGAGCGCTTCCTGATTGTTCGCTCACACACGCCACAACAATGTCAGCAGCTCGATAGCGTACGGTAAACAGATGAAGTTGTGCGCCACGACGAACCTCCAAGCTCTTGGTGAACACACCTGGCGTCGTCGCGGTACCCAAGTCGCTCAAGTGACGGTCCTGCACCTGCAATCAGCAACACGGCACCAGTCTCAATCATAACAGAGCACTGCCATAGGTGCATCCAAAACCATCAGCAATCGCCCACCTGGTCGCCGATCGTGTCTTCTTGGCCGATGACAAAGTCAATGTCCGGGTACAGTCTCTATCGGCAACAGCAAGTCCACAGAGATACTAATAAGCTGCATTCACGTGTCGTGCATACACACACAGAGCGATGCATACGCATACCTCAAGCATGCCGATCACTTCGACGGTCTGCACCATGGCCAAGTGGCTCTTGCGCGACGACACGAAGAGCGTCTGGCGGCGCGTCGTGGGGGCGTCGCTCATCCTGTCTGCCTGCCTGTTAATGCTGCGTGTTGCGGTTGTTGTTGTGCGAGAGGCCACCGGAAGCTCAATGAGCAGGTACGGCGAGCGATGGCACTCACACGCAGAGCCAGTACTCATTCACTTCATTTCGCCACTTGGTGTTACCTATCAAGTGGTAAACACGCCAACATTTGTCATAATGTTATGTTGTATCATACGACTTACAAGTGCAATTGAATGATTAACATATGAACCCATCTCCGCAATTTGTTGCATCATGCAAACTAACAATCAACAGCGTTGGATGATAGAACATGCGCGCCAGTGTGCTACTTCTAAAAGTCTTTTCAAGATCACATGCACCGACTGGTTGTTGAACGAGCGAGTGAAGAATGGACGACGTACTGCTCGCGGTTGAGAGCTCCGACGCGCTCGTCGCACGGCTCATGGCCTTCTGCGACCAGCGTACGTGTGTGCATATGTGTGTGTGGCTGCTGTGACGTTCTCTTCATGCGCGTCCTGCCTCCTCTTGCATATGTGTGCACGTGCAGACGCCGTGGAGCTAAAGTACCAGGCGTTCTACCGAAGGTACTGCTTGCCATCGCAGCTCACATACAAGTGTAAGCTGCCGAGCCAAGTGAGACGTATCAGTCTGTCAGTGTGTTTGTGTGCCGTTCCATAGGTACGCCGAGCAGTTCTTTGGCGTCGATACGGACGACGACGACGAGAAGAGCCACGCCGTTCATGCACTTTTCCAGGTACAAAAAACTTCGCAGACTCACTCACTGTTGGGTACTACTGGTTAGAAGTGTGAGAATTCACACCTTGTCACCTGCGCCTAGGAATACGAACAGCTCTTTGAAGCGATCATCCAGGACTTCCTCGACGCCGAAGAGGTCAGTCATTTGGTGTTCTTTATTCTACAGCTATGTATCTTATCATTCTGATATATTACGTGTGTCTGCGATCGAACTGCCTCTAGCTGTCGGGGGAGGCGTTCTTCCGTCACTGCCGTCAACTCTTGCAGAGCCCAAGGCACGAAGACGCGTCGACGAACTTACGGATCGTGCTCTCGGCTTTAGATTTCAACGCATTCTGCAACCTCATGGCCCAGGAAGCGATCCAAACCCAACAGGCGCTCAAGGCCGCCGAAGATATGGGGCTCTGACACTAGCTTAATATTCATTTTCTCGTGTTGTTTGTTTGTTATTATACCCATGCGAGGAGCTCTTGTTGCTCTCTCTCTCGCTCTCGTTGTTTCATTCAACTGCTGACGACACTCGACACTTAGAATCCCTAGATCCCCGCTTGCTCTCTCTCTCTAGCCAACCCTGTTTGAAAGCCCGTTTCGCCTCCGACGCTTCCACTTCGCCTAGAACTCATAGACCTTGCCCAGTTCCCGGTCCAGGAGCTCCACGTCGTGGTCCATGGACACCTCGCCGAGCTCGAGCGCGTCCACGTTCATGTCCGACGGCCGGATCTTCGGGTTCTCGTGCGTGAGGCTATGCTTGCGCATCTGCAGCAGCGCCGGCAGCAGGTCCGTCGAGCACACGCGCTTCAGCGGCGACTTCTCCTCGCCGTTCTCCGGCATAGTGGTAACTGGAGGATTCATCCACGCGTGCGTGAGGATCTCCGAGGCCGCGAGCCGCTTCTCCGGGTCCACAGTCAGCAGCTTCTGCACCAGATCCTTCGCTTCCTCCGACACGTCGTCCCAGAACGGCGACTCGAACTCAAAGTCCGCGTTCACGACCTTGTCCAGGATCACCGCGTGGTTCGAGCCCGGGAACGGCGGGTAGCCGCACAGCAGAATAAACAGGATCACGCCGAGACTCCAGCAGTCCACTTCCGAGCCGTACGGTCGACCCTGCACCACCTCGGGCGCCACATACCCGGGCGTACCGCATGCAGTACCACGACGCGAGCCCGTCATGGACCGCGCAAAGCCAAAGTCCGCGATCATGATCTCGGCACCAGGCGCCGACGTCTTCAACAAAATGTTCTCGGGCTTGAGGTCGCGATGCACGATGCCGCGCGAGTGGATATACTGGATCGCGCTCGCGAGCTTGCCCATGAGCACGCGCGCGTCCTCCTCTGTGTAGCTCTTGCGCTTGACGAGGTCGTCAAAGAGCTCGCCGCCCGTGCACAGCGGCGTGACGATAAAGTAGTACCGGCTCTCCTCGTAATAGTCCAGCAGCGGCACGAGGTTCGCGTGATCGAGCTTCTTCATGATCTCCACCTCCTGCTTCAGCGCTTTGGCGTCTAGGTCCGCGAGACTCGTCTTCGCGATACACTTGACCGCCACCTGCTTGCGCGTCTCGCGGTGCGTGGCGATATGCACGACCGAGAACGCACCCGAGCCGAGCTTGCGGCCGAGCTTGTAGAATTTGTGGAACGAGTCCGGTGCCGCGGCGTCGGCCTCACTCGTACAGCTCTCGACGCCGTACGAGTTCTGGCGGCTGTCGATCTGGAGACGCGGCGGCCGGCCGGCCGTCCCCGTTGGCGACGGTCGTCCACCCACGGGCTTTCGCGCGTGCAGCGACTTGTTGCTGTTCTGCGCGCGCAGCGCCTTCATGATCTTGGCGTAGGCGAACTTGACGTGCACGGTCCAGACGTGCGGACTTGACTCGAGCTTCACCTCGCCCGCTGACGCGATGAGCTTCTTGATGTACGAGCTCGATGCGCCGTCCTGCACTTCGCCCAGGATCTGGTCCAGAATGTACACCATCTCGTCCTCCTGCTGGCACTCGTTCATGTCACGAATCAGGTTCGCGAGCACGGGAAAATCCTGCTCAACCGTGCGGCCAGCCTGCGCCGCGGGCGACACATTCCCCCCGTGTGCCGCCGCCGTCCACGAGTCACCGCTCGCAAAGCCCACGACATTTCGATCTCCGCGCTTCTGCTCGTACCGGTAGCTGCTGTACTCGTTGCTGACAATGTACTGCAGGATGTTGCGGCCGATCTTGGCGGGGCACTCGCCGTCGATCCAGCGCTCGAGCGTCTTGATCCACTTCTGGCGCTCCTGCTCGCGGCTCGCCTGGATGTAGTAGAGCACGACGGGTCCGTCGTCGCCGGCGCTGCTTTTTCCGCCGCTTGGCTTCGCGCCGCTCAGACTCGACTCCTTCTGGAGATGCAGGTGCTGGTGCAGCGTCGACGGGATGCACGTGAGCGCGCTCAAATTACTGGAACGGCGCGAGCGCTTGCGCACGACCACGACGAAGCAGAACGGTCGGTTCTTGAAGATGTCGGTCGCCTCGACGCGGATCACGTCGCCGCGGAAGAGCTCGCCCTTGAGCCACTTCTTCTCCAGCGCCGCGGCGTCCTCTTTGTTCATCTGCGCCTGCAGCGCCAGCGGGTTCTTCCTGTAGTAGTTAAGCGAGAGCTTGGATAACACAAAGTGGCGCGGCAGCCAGTTCTTGAAAAAGTGCCCGCGCTTGGACAGCGAGCCGCTCAGCAGCACCTCGGGGCTCGACGCATTCGCGGTCGACTGCTGCGGCTGTGGTGGCTGGAGCGCTTGTGCTGACGTCGGGATCGCGCTACTGCTGTTGTTGTTCCCGCTATTAACGCTAGCGCCGATGCTGTTGCCGTTACTGCCGCCGATGTTGAACGAGTGGTTGAGCACGCTGGTGCCTGGATTGACCATCGGGCCGCTGGTGCTACCGCCACTGAGCAGCATGCGGCGCTGCGGGTACGGTGGGGGCTGCTGAGACGACGACGACGACGGCGTTGGCTGGTGCTGCGGCTTGCCGTCGTCGCTGAACGTCGCGACGGCGGCCGAGTGCGACTGCTGGAAGACCGCGACGTTGAGCGGCGGCGCGGCGCCGGCCGCGTGCGCGCGCTCCCCGGTCTTCATCGGCATCATCCAGTCGCGTAAACGCCTTCTTGTATCAGATACTGTGCTGTGTCGCGTAGAGCGCCTCGCGAACTGATCGCTCTCTGTGGTCGCTTCCTTCCGTGCTTTTCCTTCCTTTTGCCCTGAAATCGGCCGCTCGGTTAGGTAATCAGCGCTTAGGTAAGAACCACCAGCTGGCGAACGAGGCGAGGATCAGCAGATGAGAGGCGAGACGGCGGCGGCGGCGTAATGGGAGCGAATACGAGCGAGACACACGCGCACACACTCCACGCACAGACTGTTGCTGTCGGATATGAGCGAGAATGGAGAGAGATCGCGGCGCTTCCGTGCGCTCGTCGCTGGCTTCTTTTTGCGTTGCGCTTTCCTTCTTCTCGTTCGATTCTGCGTTGATCGTTTTTTTTAAATTCAATTAAATATCATGCGGATATTTACGTGCGCTTAAATCTATGAGAATTGACCTTTCTGTCAAGCCATCCAAAAATACAACTTCAAATTAAACAGACTTAAAGTATTTGAATCACAATAATTTACATGCCGTGTCGATTCGTTTTGTCACAACACTTTGTCGCTTACATACATCCGCAACTTGCGTGACATGAACACCAATAGTCAAACCAAGTGAATAGAAGGTATTGATTTTCCACTTGGTTTCACTGTGAAGACAGACAGGCAAAGTGGTACAAAAGCAGCCTGAAGTGGCAACGACGGTTAGGGTCCTTGTAAGCGATAGTAAAACATCCCAAAATTTTAAATAGAAAATGTATCGAATCAGTTTGGGATCTTTTGCAGCTGCTTAAAAGGAACGAAAAAGCTGATACCATATGATATTATTATTCGTAAATTAGCTAATTTTTTCTGTTTTATTCGATTAATAAGCAAATAAACCAAAACAACCAAACACATAAACATACAAAGCTCAAAATTAGACTTACTTAAAGTATTTGAGTCACAAAAAATCACAACGCATACTCAACTTGTGGAGGAAGTCACTTCGGGCCTAACACGAAACATGAACACCTGCAGTGCTTGATACGGGATGGAATCGAGGCTACTCGCATCACCGTCGCTTTGCTCACTTTCTTAGTCGCAGCAGGAGCGACCGGTTCCCCTTGACCTTCTTCTGCAGTTGGAGCATCCCGTAGAGTAGCGCCTCGGCGGTCGGCGGGCATCCCGGCACGTAGATGTCCACTGGCACAATGCGGTCCACACCACGCACCACGGCGTACGAGTAGTGGTAATAGCCGCCGCTGTTGGCGCAGCTGCCCATGGAGATGACGTAACGCGGCTCGGGCATCTGGTCGTAGATGCGGCGCAGCGCAGGCGCCATCTTGTTCGTGAGCGTGCCAGCGACGATCATCACGTCTGACTGGCGCGGCGAGGCGCGAAAGAGACACCCGAGACGCTCGACGTCGTAGCGCGAGCCGGCGAACTGCATCATCTCGACGGCGCAGCACGCGAGGCCGAACGAGACCGGCCAGATCGAGCCGCCTCGAGCCCAGCTCACGAGCTCGTCCACTTTCGATACGATAAACTCTGCAAGCAACGATAGCAAACGTGAGATTTCCTGAACTATGAAAAAGGTTACATGACAAAGTAGGTTGCGAACGTACCTGCGCTACCACGGGCATGCGAGTTACCAGCGAGCAAGTCCGAGAGACTGCTGCGCTGCACAGCGGCGTCACTCGCTGAGGCCGAAGAGCTCGAGTGGACAATGGCGATTCTGGAAACAGCGAGACTTGAGGAGGTTGTGACTCGAAGGCTCTTGAGAGCAGCAGACTTGGCGTAGAGCAGGAGCGACATGATCGACGGTGAAGGTTAGCTGAAGCCTAGCAGACACACAACTGAGCAGTACGAGGTGATCGAAGCAGGTACCTACTGACGGCGCTTCTTGCCTCAGCGACGGGTGCTTACGGCCTCGGGCGCGGTGTAAGCATGGCGAGCGAGGGCCTCCTCCGTCCTGTTTACACCACGCTCGTGGTCATAAACGACCTTCCCGCTAAAAGACGGCTCAACAATTTAGCCGTATTTAATCGAAACTTGGTGGTTAATCAAGTAAGATGGCTACACTCCAATCTACTGACTGATGGGCACTCTCAATCGAAAGCTACATGAACACATTCACTGAGCAGTGTTCCAGATGAGCTGCTGTTTATGCAAAATGCATGAAGTCGCTCCATGTTTCATAATCGGCGCCGCCTGGACGGCGGACCTGCAATAGTTAGTTCGTTGGCTAGGGGCACACGCAGATCGCGCAGCGCGGCGAGAACAGCAATGCTCTAGCCACGCGCCCCAGCCCACTGCTGCTACTCTCGCTCTTTGTGGTAGTATCCGACTCTCCGCCATCTATAGCTGCTGGTTGCGACTGCGATGTGTATTGCCGTCCGTCGCCGCTCTTGCCGATGATCAGGTACGACGCTTTCTGGTTCGAGACGTAGTCCTGCACGCTCTCGGCGACCGTCGCGCCCACGTCCAGCGGCAGAATGTCCACACTGCCGCTCAGCTATACACACAAGACACAAAACTCAGCTTTTGCATACTCACGACATGGAGACTGGTTTCTCAGCTGGTATTAGTACCTTGGCTGCGGCGATAACCTCTCGGTAGTACTGGAATGGCAGCTCGTCATAGTCGCCAACGATGGGTTTCTTGTAAAAGTGCACGACGCGAAATATGTCCGAGGAGCGAGCGAGCTTGAGCGCGGCGTTCAGGCACTGTGCTCCCTGTGGAAACGCCCGGTCGACTGCGATGACGAACACGTACTGTCGATAGAGCATCGCGTTCACTGGCGCCGGCGGCACAATGAGGATCCGCAGAGCACTGCTAGAGCCATTCTCAGTGTTGGTGGTAGCAAGCACCACACCCAGCAGTTCACGGGGCACGTGGCCGACTTGGTCGATGGCGGGGCCGCCTTTGCCCACAGCACCGAGTACGAGGAAGTCCGCATTGTCGGTACTATAGCTACTTGCACTGTGCAGCAGCTGCTCAGCGACAGACTCGAAGCTCGTCCCGCTGCTCGGCTCGGACGCGATCGCGACGCGATTCGTTGGCAACTTGAGCCGACTGCAGTGCGCTTTGTACTCTACAATTCGTTGTGCAGTCATGAGATACCACGACGCACGCGTTAGCTTCGAACGGATCGATGGACAAGATGATCTATGAGACAGACGCCTATCGATCGTTGATACCTTCGAGGATAAAGTCGCTCGAGATGACCGGCAGCTGGAGACTCGCGCTCTTGTCCTCGTTCACATGCAGCACCGTGAGCTTCCCCTGGCGACACAGACGCGTCGCGACCTCGAACGCCATGTACGACTGGCCTGTCATTGTCATAACCGTAGAGCATTAGCACACGCCTCACACGCGATTGGTTCGATAATAGTAGGAGTCTACTCACGACTTCCGTCGACGCCGACCAGGAACGACGCCGTGGGTAGCAACCGCTGGTTGCGTTCGTGTTCTACCTCGCATCGTTCGAATCAGCCCTTGACTTTGTGCTTCAACATTCCAACGCATAGCCTAGCTTGCAACTATATCCCACCTGCTTCCAAGTGGCGCCGCAGCTCCATGAGCGTTTGGTGTAGATCGAGAAAGAGTCCAGACTCACTCTCGCGCGCCGCCGCCGCCGGGTCGTACTCGGCGTCCTCCATCACGTGACAAAGCTGCTCGTACGCCGCCTCGGAGACTCGGAGCGTGTCGATCGCGCGTACGAGCGACAGGATCTGCTTGGGCTGGTCCAGCAGCAGGCTTCGGAAAGTGTCGTCCTTGAGATCCTCCTGTGGACATTTTCACAGTCGCTCAACATTGTCAACAACAGGTGGACAGTCAGCTGAGGAGGAGGACGCTTTTGTTGACACGCACTGTATGTACTACCTCGGCGACGCTGAGCACGATGCGCGCCAGCTGGATGCCGAGCTCGAGCGCCTTGGACACCTTGCGCGCCGCGAACACGTCTTTCATGGATCTCTGTGTATCTGTTTCTTGGTCTTGAAAGCAAGCCTTCGTTTGTATGGTTGAGACAGACGGATCTGGATGGGGCGGCGTCGCTTCAGGGCCTTAAAGAACGACTTGACTCGACGCGGTCTTGAGGCAGCACCGTCATGTTGAGAGAGGAACGTTCGTTCATATATTAGTAGTGCTAGCCTTTTCGTTTCGTGCCCGTTTACCTTGATCCTTTTCAGATCCACTCTCTCTCTCTCTCTTCTTCTCTCTGCGTCACTGTCTATCAGATTGTTGTTGATTCTTTATCGACGAGGGTCGAAGCCGCCGCCATTGGCTGGAGGCGCGAGACGTCTTCGCGGATCTCTGCTGTCGAGCGCTGGTCGCTTCAAATCCGGCTGTTGCTGCTGCTGGAATGGCGGCGGGGGCATGCCCAGAAGTCCTCCATTACCTGCAGGACCCGCTGGAGGCGGCCAGCCGCCCACATCTCCAGGTGCTGTCGGAGCGCCGTCGTCCTCGCGTCCTCGCTTCATGCCCGCCATGAGCATCACCGCTGGCGGTGGAGGCATCATACCACGTGGCGGTGGCGGCGGCATGCCCCCCGCAGCGTGCTGAAGATGCCGTGGTGGCGGTGGGGGGACCATCGATCCTCCGTACTGCTGCTGTCGCATTGGCGGCACGATGTTCGCTGCAATCGCCTGCGCCTTCGCGATGGCAGCAGCCGCAGCAGTCGCTGTCACAGCCGTGAGGTTTATGTCCAGAGGGCAGTCCTGCTTCCAGTGGCCCTTCTGGCGACACTTGTGGCACGTGTACGAGAGCGGCGGCACCTTTGCCTGCGTGCAGTCCGAGATGTAGTGACCGGGCGTGTTGCAGCGCTTGCAGAGGTAGCCCTCGGGCGGCACTTTGCGCATCATCTGGCCATTCATGCCCATGCCACCACCACCCATACTGCCACCACCGGCCTGCGGCTGGTCTTTCGTCGGACAGTCTTCGATCCAGTGGCCCTTCGTGCCACAGCGATTGCACGTGTACGACTCGGGCGGTGGGCGGCGTCCCGAGCCACCAAAGCCACCGCCGTTTCTCTGATTGTGGTCTTGGAACGACCCTCGCTGTCCCGACTGCGAGAACGCATTGAAGCTCGCAGCGTTGATTGCGCTCGCGCGGATGCTACTGGAAACGCCGTCGCTCATGCCCGGGAGGAACTCGTCGTCGGCGCGCGACAAAGCGTGCTCCGCTGACATCATGTCCTGCTCGGTTAGCACCGTGTGGCCACCGTTGTACTTGTCGTCCATCGGGTCACCCGGACGGTTGCGCGACCAGAACTTGGTGCTGTGGTCGTTACTGCCCGTTGCAACCACGTGGCCCACTGGATGCCACTGGATGTCCCACACCGCCGTGTCGTGCGCCTGAGGGATCGACGCCAGCGCGTTCTCCTTGCTGTCAGTAGTCAAGACAAACAAACAGAAAGGTTAGAGATCCTGAGCCATCCTCACAATTTCCACACAACCCGACAATATTGATAGATAGAAAGACGTACCCGACTTCCCAGTACATGAGTGAGCCGTCGTAGGAGCCGCTTACGAAGAGCCGCTCGTACCACGGGTGCCACGCGATCGACGTGACCTCGCGCGCGTGGCCTTTCATGGTCGCGAACTCCTTGAGCGTGCGGATGTCGTAGATCTTGATGAGCTGGTCGCGACTGGCCGTGAGTAGCCAGTTGCCGTTGTCGTTCCACGCGACCTTAAAGACCGTGTTCTTGTGGCCGTGGAGCGTGTTGAGGCTGTTACCGGACTTTGGGTCCCAGATCTTCACGAGGTTGTCTTTACTGCCGGACGCCAACAGGCTCTTCTGTGGATGGTACGCGACGCACTTGACGTCCCAGCCGTGACCCGTGAGCACGCGCTCTTCGCGGCCGCTCTCAAAGTCCCAGATCTTGACCGTCGCGTCGTCCGAGCACGACACGAACTTGAAGTCGGTCGGCGAGAAGCTGAGCGACCGCACGGCCTCGCGGTGGCCCTGCAGCAGCTGCACGTTTGTCATGCTCGACTGCCAATACTTGATTACGCCTCCGTGATCGGCCGTGACGAGCCAGTTATCGTTGTGCGACCAGACCATCGCCCGCACGGCGTCGTCGTGCGCCTGCAGGATCGTCTCAAAGTTGAACGCAAGCCCGTTCCAGAGCGTGAACTCGCCCACCGAGTTGCCCGTGATCAAACGCCGACCCTCGGGCGTCCACGTGAGGCAGTTCACGGGACAGCGCTGCTTGTTCGTCGAGCAGCGGCAGAACTTGGTGCACACGCAGCTTGCGAGGTCGTCGCTGCCAGGGTACGCGCCCGGTGGGAGCATCTGCCGCTTGTAGAACGAGTGCGGCGGCAGCGCATAGCCGCGGTGCGTGCGCGCCGCCACAAAGCGCCGCTGCACGACGTAGTTGATGAACGTCGCGTTCGGGTCCACGCTCTTGCGCACGATGGGCTTGCGCATGCGCTTGTGCGGTGGAACGCCGCCCGCGTACTGACTCGCGCCCACGTCGTGGCCGCTCTTGAGCACCTGCGCCGGGTGCAGCTCGCCGCCGACGTCGTGCTCCATAGCTCTTCGCTTGGCTTGCCGTGCTTTGGGTCTGTGCTGCTGCTTGCACCAATCTTGCGGCAAAAGGGAGGAACTTGTGGAGCGGAAATGTAGATCGTTCTAGATTAGAATGTGGGTTAAGTGGTGGGATGGAGCGGTCCACATTCACTTAAGTAGAAATTTAAAGTGTAGTATTTTGGAGATAATTGACCGCGAATTAGATGCGTTGCCATGTTTTTAGTGAAGATGTGAAGGCAAGAGCTTGAAGTGATGCTGGCGGACGACGCCGTCGCTAGTGTCACGACACCTTCGCAGAGCTACATCAGCACCATCAGGCAGTAGAGTGATCAATGTGAGGAGTCCTGGCTCACCTCGTTCAGCAGACTGCGCCAGCACGGGCAATCTCAAATCGACACCAGCTCGGGTCTCAAGATGTACACAAGCGGCTTCATGCCGCACAGCAATTGGTACAGTAAGTACTACAATCCATCTTTCTCTCCTCGTTCGTACCGTGGAGCTCTCTGGGTGCCGACGAGCAGTCCTTCGTGAAGCGTCATGACGCCACAGCGAACTTCAGGCAGCGATACACGCACTGTGGTTCACACAATAGACTTCACCATCGAATGCCTTCATACCGCGCATTCAAATGTGAACGAATGGCGGTGGTGTGTGGTGACTCGTTGCAGATGTTCATCGTCGCCGATATGCTCCGCTGGCGCTGACCGACAGCTCGAGTGAGCCAGGGGCGTCACATTTTAATCAGCACCCGTCGTCTCCGCCCGTGAACGGCAAGCGACAGTGGCTACTCTGTAGGGCACGCGAGCAGCAGCTGAGACGAACACGCCCTGTAGTCGTCTGCCGCCAGCAGAATGGGCCACGCCGCCCTTTATCGCCTTGCTTCTCCAGCTCGGCTGGTAAGAATATGATCTGCTTTGGCTTTTGGCGATTTGGTGGCGTTCTCCTCTCTAAACCAAAACAAAATTACCTGTATAAATATATATCCTCGTGAAAATTGTAGACGTGTCCAATACCGTTGGGCCATCTGGACCCTATAGTAAACCTACACTCAAAGCCACCAAGCACCACTATCAACTACATACCCTCTACAAAACGATCAATATCAACTCTCACAGGGATTCGGGTGGTTCATACGATGCGACCGGCTGGGCTGTGGCGCTCCGCTCCCCCCTTCCTTCCCAGTCAGTTCAAGCCCAGCAGAATCGCCCCAAAGCGCACTCGATTCGATCACGATGCTGACCGTCATGCGCCGCACGTCCGCCCTGGCGGCCAAGCAGGCGTCGCCGTCGCTCGCGGCCGCCTCAGGCAACGCCGTCGCGACTATCCACTCGACCCCGTCGGCCGAGAACCAGGTCGCGCAGCGCGGCGACATCTCGGAGCTGCTCGCGGGCAACGCCGCGGCGCGCAACAGCGTTGGTGCGTTCATTATCAGCCGTTGCCGTGCGATTACTTGATGATGTGCACGATAGGGATACGTATGCTAACTGTAGTGTGATGTGTGTGTATCGTAGAGTACGTGGTGTCCAAAGTGGACGACCTGGTGAACTGGGGTCGTCGCAGCTCGCTCTGGCCCATGACCTTCGGCCTCGCGTGCTGTGCCGTCGAAATGATGCAGGTGGCCGGCTCGCGCTACGACTTTGAGCGCATGGGTATGGTGTTCCGTGCCTCGCCGCGCCAGACTGATGTGATGGTCGTCGCCGGCACGCTCACGAACAAGATGGCGCCTGCGCTCCGCCGTGTGTACGACCAGATGCCTGAGCCGCGCTACGTCGTGTCCATGGGCAGTTGCGCGAACGGCGGTGGCTACTACCACTACTCGTACGCCGTGGTGCGTGGTGTGGACCGCATTGTGCCAGTGGACATCTACGTGCCGGGATGCCCGCCGACCGCCGAGGCGCTGCTCTTCGGCCTCATGCAGCTGCAGAAGAAGGTCAAGGCCAACAAGTCGCTCCTGCTCCGATTGAGAAAGTAAGCGTGGCGGGTGGTTTCGCAAGTTCGACTACACACACAAGAGACACAAGAGCAAGGCCATCAACAGCAAAGATTGCGGCGGCGGTCGGTCGTCGCAAGCCTTAATACAGCGTGAAGAGAAGATCACGAGATGGAGTGAGAACCGCGTGCTGCGCGTGTGTGGTTCATAGTCACCACTCCCAGCTACGTTGTTCGCATTGCATTCTCTCCAGCTCTTCATGGGGTTTAAACAAATTAAATACCACAAAAACAACATTTATTCAACGCCTATGAGCTGGCTTCGCTTACACAGGACGAGTCTGGCGGGTCCGCAATTCCTGCTCAACGTGCAGCAGCTCGTCGTGGAGCAGCGTGCCGAGCAGCAGCAGCTTGTCGAGCACGGGCAGCGGCATGATGCTCTCCCACTCAGGCGACTCGCGTAAATCAGAGAACGAGTGTGAAGTTAGCAGCTGCAATAAGCTACTGAGCGAACCGACGTGCAGCTGCTCGTACAGCAGCGCCACGGTGTTGAACGCGTGCGCCATAGCGAGCTTCCAGAGCGTCTCGGGCGCGTGGGCCGTGCGGTTGTCGTGCTCGAGCGGCGCGAGCGCCTGGAAGAACGCGTTGAGCACGAGAAAGTCACAGCGCTCGCTGTCGCTGAAGAGCAACTGCTGCTGGTGCTGGTGCTGGTCTTTCAAGGACGACATTGGTGATGGAATGCTGTGGCTGGGCTTGTGTGCGATTTGTGGGAACGCGGCGTGGCTCTGGTTCACCGCAGTCGACTTTTCAAAGTGCCGATGTCCACAACAGCTGCATGACCTCTTCAGGTGACCACTCGAGTGTCCATCGTCAGTGGCCACTTGTGGCTGGAGCATGAGGCACTTTTCGCACAAGTCATTCCAGAGACAGTGGAAGGACGTGAACGCATGTCGACTCGGCAGCAATGACGGTGATGCTGGTCTTCGTGGTGATGCCGTCACTGAGAAGAGCGCTTGTGAGCCAGTCTCCATGAACTCTTCCTGATCCTTGCGCTGCAGCAGCAGTACCGCCTCTTGACGAAGTTGAGCTGAGAACGTGGTCGCGGGTGAGAACAACACCTGGTTGTTCGCGTACAGGAGTGCGAGGTACTCGCGCACGACCAGTTTCGCCTCGTAGTGAATCCAAGTTTGCCTTGTTTGGCTCGCGACGCGGTGCTGAAGGACGTAGTACGACGATACCTTCGCGAGAAACCGGAGCGTGCGGATGGGGAATGGGGAGTGAAGATCCAAGTATCCGGCACTGTTAGACACCTCTCGCTGTCGGCGTTTGAGCCACGACTTGATCTTGGCCACGGGCAGCGCCTCGAGTGGTAGTGAGTACCGCTCTGCGAGGAACAGCAAGTGCGGCGGCGGCGCTCGCCAGGTGCTCACTTCGTGGAGCAGTTGATCATAGAACGCAGTACACAACCCGCGCTTGGGCGTGAGCTCGGGCGGCTGCTGCAGAGTCATCTTTCGCGAAAGCACTTCGATCGAATGAAGCACAACAGGGTCGAGCTGGTGTGCGTACTGTTCAATGGCAGCTCGGCGCTTCGTCATGGCGATCTGGTGCAGTCGTTGTAGTCGAATCGCTCTTTCCGTGACCCACGTTGTCATCCCTCGCTCCACACGCTGCTCGACCAAGGCTTTTCGGGCTCGCTCCAGGGCAATGAAGCTCTTCCAGGCGCTCCACACTGTCAACAGCCATCTGTGTACTCGCTTTTCATGGAATTGCTGCGCTCTTCGCTTGGTTCGGAGCCACAAAAGGCGCGCTTTTGCCTGCACGCGCAGCTTCATGAGCCGAAACTGGCGCAAAATTTTAATCGCGGCGTGGTACTGGCGGTACCGATACATCAAAATCTTTGCCTTGGCGATCTGATATAGCGATCCGATGGCGTTTGCCGAATCAGCCCACAGATGTTCGTGACGCGCGCGCAGCTTCTCGTTCATGCGCTCGTAGCAGCGCTCCTTCGATACGACAAACCTAAAGAATTGATTCATGATGTGAGTATAAATCCAAGAAATTGGCTCATGCGAATACAAATTTAAGAAATTGGCTCGACAATGTTGCATATGTGTACCTGATGTGAGCTTGGCGCTTGCGTATCAAGTTGGCCTGCTGGTGGATCGCATCATTGTGGTCTCGATATCTTCATTAGCGTCGTCACAACACATCAAACAGGCTCCGTTAGCACATGACATGGCATGGTCAAGTCTTTCGTGCCAGCATTGATACGTACCTGGACTGAATGATGGACGCGGCACGATTCGCGCCAGGGTCAAAGCTCCGGAGCTCTTTCAAACGCGCTTCCAGTCTTGCTCGTGTGGACTCGAGGCGTTCAATCTCGCTGATCTGGTGCATAAGCAGCTGATGGGCCTCCATGCGCACGACAGTCCCGTCGAGCAACTTGGCGTCCACGTACGTGACGTCTTTCTTGGGCGTCGCGATCTGGTTCTCCGTCGCGTCTTTGTCTCTGCGTGTCGTCTCGAGGTCGAGAATCGTCTGCCGCAGCTCCTCCTCGTGCTCGTCGAGCTGCTTTTTGTACGATGCGCACTCGGCTCTTAAAGCTTCTAGCTTGGTCATCTTGTGCTTCAAGGTCGTGATTCTGAGGATTGAGAGGCGCTTGTGCGTATGCCTAGAAGCGGAACGATGAATACACTGTTGAGTTTTCTTCACTTCCTGTGAGGCTCCACGATGCCTAATATGGAAATCTCTCACATGTTCTTGCGCGTCCAGAAGCCCCGAAAAACTCGTTGGATCATCAAGGCACCCGCCTCGAAGCGCTTCACGCCTGTAGTGAACCATACATGTGAAAAAATAGAGTGAACCTCAATACTTTGACAAGATACACTCCGCTGCCCAGATTGAGGAGGTACCTCGCTTCTCTCTCCACATGCGCTCCATCTTGAGCTTTTCTAGCACGAGTCGTTGCATTCGAACCCTAGAGCCAACGACACGATCAGGAACGCCGTCAGTCTCACACAGATCATCAGTACGACGTACAGACTGCAGAACAAGATTCCTCGTTACTTTTTCCAGAGCTTCTGGATGATGCGGACCCGCTGGAGCTGGAAGTTCCTATCAACAGCAGCAACAGCACCGTCATACACTACACCAGAGATTTGCAGAGAGAGAAAGCGGGGCACAAGTTCGGACTTACTTTAGGTATCGATGCCTCGGGGATTCCAGAGACAACAACTTCGAGCCATTGTCAACAAAAGTCTCATCTCCTTCTGCTCGCCGTTTGCGAACAGCCAACCTACCGTCAGCCTGCTCCACGTCTCGCACGATTTGCTGGCGCAGCGCGGTCGCGAGCACCAAGCCGCGCATACTGGCGACCAGGCGGCGGCATTTTTGCAGGTCGTCGACGATCGCGGTCGCTTCCAGCTGCTCCTCTTCACCTGCGTCACTGCTGTTCTCTGCCGCTTGAGGGGAAACTGCGCCAGCACCGACAATGGGAGCAGAGCTGCTACTGCGCCTGCTGCTGCTTCTCCTCATAGTGCACTCGGCACATACAGAATGGAGACTCGACGCATTGATTGACCAGGAGGCTGAGACTCGACCAATCCTAATTTTAATCACACACGCACACAAGTCGACCTATTCTTCTGGTTCTCACACGTCACAGGTTGTCAAATTGACTTGGCTACACGTATCGAATATATAGAGCTCCTTCATCTCGCAAGTCCAAAATCTCGGGCTTCGTGGCCGCATTGTACGTTGACTTTGCTTGCTTGCGTAGCACATGGATTTTCGATAAGGAGTTTGACCAAATGCTGAGCTTGGTCTCTATGATAATGTCTGCCAGCTACTCAGAAGACAGCATGGTGCTGCTTGAGGAAGCGTGGAACGCATACCCGCACTGCGTCCTCGTGATTGTGCACGGCTGCGCGTCAACTTTGAGTATTATGGCGTGCAGGGCAAGGTGGGTATTTGTATTGGTTATTGACGCTTTTTCATTTGATATCTTGACTACGCTCACGCATCGTACGATCTTAGCGCTTCTGTATCATGTGCGGGTCTTCAGGCAGAACAACGGATTCGCGGCCAGCTGCGCCAGCTTTTCCACCACACGCTGAGCAAGGTACGCCAACAAGCGTGCATCTCTCTAGTTGAGCGTCTTAACCTAAGGTTCCTGATACTCATGCATGTTAAAATGGTTGTCAACTTGATTTGATTTTGATAGGCACCGTGCTTGACGGATGAACGGCTTGGACTCACGATGGACGACGTCCGGCAACTCGCGCAGTGTGGCCTCGACGCTCGAAGCGAAGCGGCTGTGGATGAGCTCCGACAGCGATCCGTGAACAAGGCATCGCTCGACACGCGCTGGAGGAAGATATCGACGGCAGATCTCTTAATACCGACAGACAGCATTTGTACAGAAGCTCGCGGGAGAGCGCATTGAATAAGAGAATGTAGCCATTTACGAATGACGCAACACGTGTCATTCGCGCTGTCATTTTAGTCAATCCCCTCTTCAGTGACGATCACCCAAAATGCCGTCAAAAATCATGTCACTATTCAAAACATTTAGCATTCAAATAGTAGCTCCTTACTTCTTTCGCTCTTTTTATCGTACTTTATCGGGTATTTGGTGAAAATTTACCAAATATCGCAAAAATTAAATGGCTACTATTGGGAAAAAGTTTCCATATAAAAATGATAAAAAAGTGTCGAAAGTATGGCTTGTCTTTTTGTGTGGAGATCGCTATTGTAAGGACAACCATACTTTCGACACTTTTATCATTTTTGTATGGAATTGTAAGGTTTTTCACATGAGGTTAAGGGAAAAGTGAAATTTTTACCATTGGTTTGTACCAATCTAGTCTACTGGGCCTGAGCAACCAGACCGACAGGTACACTCACCATTCTCACTAGTGCAAACCATTTAAAAAAATACCCTCCAAAAAGAGATAAAATATTTTGTATCGACCCAGCTCGCAAAACAACAAAAGAGAGCAAGCCCGACAAGAAGCACAGCATGCCCGAGCGACCGA
>JAASGT010000707.1:0-17968 GCA_023334315.1 Globisporangium alternatum
CAGTTTCTACTCTTTTTACATGTGGTTTTCTGTGTTCTCTTTCTTTTTTGCCATGAAAGCTCCTGCCTGAACAGCGCTTTCAAAAACAAAAAATTGAAAAAGAAAATCGAAAAAAACCGGGTGCGTCTATAATTTTTCATGTGACTGTACCTAATCAAATGTATCCTAAAGACTGCCAAATTCTTAAAATGTTCAAAAGTATCCTAAAGTCGCTTGCTTAAACTACATTCGCTTTTCCGTCTTCATCAAGGCGACGTCACTTTACTTGCGCTTGGTATCGAGCCTTCTTGACTTCACGCGCAGCCTGCGCATCGTACTCGGACGGTGCCTGGTACATCGAATCGCTACAGTACGCGTCGGGGACAAATGGGAGCATTTTGTCGTGCAGATCCGCGATATTCTCCGCGTTGATTGGTGACTTTGGCACCCTCGGGATGCTCGTCCACGCTACCATGAGAGGTGGGAACAACTTATTCGGGCTGTAGCGGCGTAGGTCGGTCAACTTCGGCTCTGACGTTGGAATACGACGGCACTCCACGAAGCTCTTTTGCTCTGGTTAATGCGGAAGATTTGAAACTTCCTGATGCCGGTCAATTTTTTGTAGGTAGCGCTGAGAAATGACTTGAAGTCACGAAACGGCTCGTGCTCGCCCTCCAGGTTGATCGCTTTGACTGCTTTGCTTGACTACGCCACGCAGCTCACGAGCTCGTCGAGGTAGCGGCACCTTGAACGACCCATCCGCGTTCGTGGCGATCGCCACCGTCAGCCTCTTCTTGATCTTCTTTCGCCCCAAGATACTCGCACTGGTCACGGAGGTTGTAGGCGCCATGCAGTAGAAATAGGTAGACTCATCTTGTAACGGGGTCACTGTGCTAAGTACGAGATAGCACAGTCCCCCTCTGAGTCATTGCTGATTGCGCATTCCCCTCTGATTGGGTTTACGCTGGAGTGGTGCACACCAGATCCCCTCACTTTCATCACTACTGTATATTCCAATACAAAAACCTCAGAGTTGAAAATACCTTGTTCAGCTCAGGTCTCCTCTGTCTGTGCTCCGCCCACGCTTCCTCGCAAGACCACGTGTACGTCAAAGTCGCGGGACACACGCCCCGTGACACACCCATGTTGAAGATGCCTCTCGAGCTGTATTTACTGGTAATTATCCGCAGCGCTGCTCACCATTCATCGATGTCAGCAGCACGCGCAGATGCTGACTCTCCGTGCACGCACCGTGGCTTCAATCCATGCCGCTCTTGCAGCTTCTGGAGCCACCCATCCGAAAACATCATACTCTCGAGCTTGGTGTTGGGGACGTAGGCAGCGTCCCGCATGAGAGCGCTACGAATCTTCTCTGCATTCGTGCAAATTGTCGTCCACATCACCACGGGCATTTGCAGCAACTCGCAGCGTTTAATCCAACGCACGACAGCTTGTTCGAGGGATGGACAGCTCACATGCTGACTTGTTTTGCGGACAGGATTGGCGCGCACAGAGTCCTTGGTGAGTGGCTGCTTGAACAGTACCAGCAGAGTTGCGGGCGATGGATTTCGCGGGAGCTTGAAAGTCGCGCCAGCCCATACACACAGAGCGCGCTGCGACAACGTGGGGTGGTCTCCGTGGCGCTCGCACAGCGCCAGTTTCTGCGCTGCTGTCAGACTTGCGCGCGCTGTGCGAGTTGGCATCCGCGGTCGTGTTTGATCTTGTGGTGGTTTGTGGCGAGTGGCTGGTGTCATAGTGCTTCAAAAAGCGCGCCAATTTTGAAAATGCTGAGTGATGGTCATCTGTGTGCAATTGTTTTTGGAAGGGTGTATTTTTTGGTGGTGTTTAGTAATGATAATGGTGCCTGTAGCAACATGTAGGAGCTTTGCTATCGGTTTTAATAGGAAAAAAGACTTGGCGGAATTGATGTCGTCTCTCCTCATCCTCCCATCGAATTTAGAATTTTTTAGACATTTGCTACCATCACTCTGTTGAGTGTCCCTTTTCTTTCCCCTTCCGCCATCCCCATGGGGCCAGAAAAGGGCCGAACACTGCCAGATTTGTTGTTTTGTCTGTCTCAGGACACTGTCAATAACCTACGCCGTATTGACGTCCACCTCAGTTAATCGTTTGGCCGAGGAACTGAACTGAATGGAGTCTGGCGGATGGCAGTCACGTGCGAAACCACTCGCGATGCCAGTTTTAATGCATAGCCGCACTGTGTGGATACAGGTGACGTGCCTGTATGAACATGAGCTGATGGAGAAAAGTTGCCACGGCAAAGTCCGCTTTGCGGGGCATTTTGCCACTTGCACTTTGCGAAGAGGCAGATATTATTGTGCCTATTCGCGAAAACGGGTGCAAAACTGTGTCTTGCTGTATCTCTCGCTCGATCGACCTCTTGCAATACCAAGCAGATTGTTTATGTCAAATATTGAAGGCATTTAGCATACAAAATACAGACCTATTTCTATTAAGAGGATACACTACTATAAGCAGGTATTGCCTGTGAAGAGCCATTTACCTTTCGTCCCACTCTATTTACCTCGATTTTCGAGCTTTTATGCGCGCATTGCCGAGGAAGGAGGGAAGGAGGGAAGAATGAGAGAGAGAGCGCGCTCGCTCGTTCGACAAGCAATGCAATGGCCTCTCGCTGGCTCACTGTCTGTGTATGCGCTGACCACTTGACTGTGCACATGCTGTTCGCTCGCCTGCCGTGTTTCATTGTTGACACAGCCAGCTGCTGGCTGTCTGTGAGTTGTTGAATCGCTTTCTCGACAGCTCACCGACAATGCCATGGCTCCACCGCACACACCGGAGGCGGCGATGGCCGAGCCTCACAGCAGCACTAACGACACTCGTCGTCTGTGGAGGCGTCAACAGAGCGACTACATCTGTTGCTGCTGTGCCGCCCGTAAACACGCTCTCCACATCATGCAGCGAGCTATGCGCGCAAGTGGCCGGCACCACGGCGGCGTGCGTCAACCTGCACCAAACAGCACTGAGAACCTGCCAAGCGACGCAGCAGATAGAGAACTTCGTCACGTGCGTAACAGATACAGCGGCAGGCAACAGGACCGCGCTCTGCATAGCGCCGACCGGCGCCCACACGTGGAGCTTTCTGCTCACAGACGACACCGAGTTGCTGGCGCTCGTGCGGAGCTCCGCAGCGGTGTCTGCATCCGAGGACGCGATCGTGCTGGACGCCGCAAACGTCGATAGCATCCAGGATGTTGCGCTCACGAGCGCCGTGTGGTCGCTCGCGCTCACGACGGACCGCTCGCCACCGACGCTCAAGCTGGAGGCGGACACGCTCGCCAAGTGGACCAACCTCGAGACGCTGTACGTACGTGCTGTGAAGCTGGTTGAAGGTGACAGAGTGCTAATTGGTGTGTGGAACAGGACGCTTGAGAATGTTGATCTCTCGCAGGTCACGACGCTGCCCGAGTTCCCGGAACTGACAACACTGTGCGTTTGTTGGTGCTGCTGCTGCGGTGTGTCATATTGGTTGCGTGTGGGAAACTGACTGACTGGCTGTGTGTGTTTAGGAACCTGACGGGCACACTGCTCTCGACATGGCCGCTCATGAAGAAAATGCCGTCACTCTCTCAGCTGTACGTACCAGACTGAGACAATGTTGTTGGTTTGACCCTGTTGCTAGCTCCATCGCAGTTCTATGTTAACAAATTGATCGCTGCTCTGTTGGAATACACAGGGATCTGTCCAACAACAAGCTCACTGACCTCCCCGAGGGCTCGCTGCCTGCGAGCCTTGCAGCACTGTAAGTGGCAATGCATTTTGTGATGACTGGCATACTCGTGTCTGTGGAATGAACTAAATGGTAAAACTAACACTGTCATGATCTTCTCGAAATGTTTGGACAGAAATATTTCTCGAAATCTACTGACAGCGCTCCCAGAAGACGTCGGGACGATGCGGTACCTGACCTTTCTGTGAGTCTGATAGCTTCTTCGTGGTGAGAAGTGGTGGTTGCTTCCCCACAAGCAATACTCACTGAAATGTTGTTTCGATATTCTTCAGATCGGCCTCGTACAACAATTTGCAGAGTCTGACGGAGTTCCCGATAGTCATGACGCTGACTGAGCTGTGAGTCTTTCACCCATCTGTCTCAGCTATCTAGACGCGTGCATATGTGAACTAACTCTCCTTATGCATGTCCGTAGCCATCTGGTATCAAGCTCGCTGGCGACTGTCCCTGCTGGCCTCACGGTGCTGCCCAACATCAAGATCCTGTACGTGGTTTCTCGAAGTTGTCAAGTTTGACTTTCGCTACTTATTCGACTTGACTCACCGTTTTTCCGGAAATACAGGAATTTGTCAGGCAACCGAGAGCTCAAGATTCCGTCGAATACGCTGCCAGCCGCACTTCAAGAGCTGTACGAAGACCGCTGTGGATCAATAAAAGAAGACGATGGTGGAAACTGTTGGGACTCATGATCTAGATTGGTTTGTTTGACATGACAGGTACCTTCGAGACTGCGGTATCACGAAGATTCCGGCCGAGTTCCGAGGCGAGAAGATGTGGCGAACAATGTACGAGTGAGAAACATCGTGCAAGTGGTTGTCTGTTCATTTAACGGCTGACTGTGTCGTTTATGTGTAATTTTATGCAGCGACATCAGCGAGAACCCGATTGCTTCGATTGAGCTCACGACGATTCGATTCCAGACCAACAGCCTGTACGTTTTCTCAATTTCCAACGTGGGCTGCGCTAATCTAACTGGCATCCAATTTTCTCACGACGTACATGTTTTCCGACTATTTTCCAGATTTCTTGACAATGTCTCGCTCGAAGAGATTCCAGACATGGCGAGAAACTGGACTGTCACGAGCGCGCTGTACGTGTAAATTCTGCCTAACCTGTGCCTGCGATGTCGCTATGTTGATTCCAGTGGGTTAACAGTGCGATTACTGGCATTCGTGCAGATCTCTCTCGAGAAACACGCTGAAATCACTGGATGCGACGGCCCTCCCAGCAAATATCGCTGCACTGTAAGTAGACCGCAGCACTTACATTTATGTGTGAACCTTCGAAAAGGAGAAACGACAGCCGTTCACCATGGCTTCCTCACATTTATGCCATGGAGCAGGTGGCTGGAAAACTGTGGGCTGACGACGCTACCTGCAAACATGCAGTCACTCAAGCTGATCAAAACACTGTGAGTGACATTTGCGCATCGAACTGGTTAATTAATCGAGATGCAGTCATGAAGAGCTCATATTGTGTACAACAATGTGAACCGCTGCAGATCGCTCTCCCATAATCCGATGCGAATCATCTCTTCTTCAGCTCTGCCCAAGAATCTCGCAGAGATGTGAGTAAATTTGCTCTCGAACGTGCTTTTCTCGCTGCACTGGGCTATCTCCTGACTAACTCAAGTGTCTGATTGATATTCCTTACCTAGTCGCCTGTCCAACTGCTCGCTGACAGCAGTCCCCGCAGATCTGAAGAGCTCGAGTACGTCTTTGCGAGTACTGTAAGTCGTCAAGTCGCTCTCTCTTGTTGTGTGATCCTGCGTCGAAACTGTTGGCCTCTGAACGCGCAAATCTGTGTATTTTGTCTCTCAATTAGTGACTTGAGCCTCAACTCGATCCAGAGTATCAGGTAGCCATGGCTTGCATCACCATGAAAAGGTTGCCTCTGCTGTTGTTTCACTGACTCGGATGTGTTGGCTTTGCTTGTTTTAGCTTACTCGACTATCCGCAACTCGAGAAAGTGTATGTTGATCAACGATTCGGTATTAGGAGCTCAGCCACTCCCACGCTCTCACACTCACACTTGTATCTCGTGTGCTGTCACGTCACTGCAGATACCTCCAAAACAACTCGCTGACCGTCTTCCCGATGGAGCTCTTCAACCTGACCAAGCTCTCGACCATGTACGAATTTGTCGTACTGTCTGTCAACTTTGCTGCTGAGATTTTTTGATTGACTTCTAACTTCTGACTGTGGAATCCTTGTTGCAGCGATCTTCGCGGGAACAGCTTTCGCAACGTGTCGTTCACACGAGCGCAAGTCGCGATCCTTTCGACCAAGTTTGAGAAGTTCACAGTCGACACCTCGGCTTTTTCCGCTGATTGCGAGGAGAAAGAGCTCGTGCGAGGCACGTACTCTGTGTGTGTGGCATCAGTTGCGCCAAAGGAAGTAAATATCCCGTCGTCCACCGGCCAAGCGTCATCCACGGCCCGACTGATCATCCTGATTGTTAGCTCGTCAGTCGTGGTCGTCATACTCATCTTTGTATCTGGGCGTCTGCTCTCACAGCCGAAAGCTCCAGACGAGAACCAGATCTTCACGAACTCTCGATACGGCGTCACCTTTGACTCCACCGACGACCACGCACTGCTGGAATGGCGCATCGATGCGGAAGAACTCCTGCCGATCCGACGCATTGCCATGCGACCTTATGGTTCCATTTGGCTCGCCAACTACTTGTCCGAGACTGTGATCGTGAAGCGCATCAACCAGAAGCACATCAGCGCAAAGGCGCAGCAGGACTTTATCCGACGCCTCACGATCCTCGCGCGACTCGACCACCCGAACATCCTGCGGCTCATCGGCATCGCGTGGACCACGGAAGTCGACGTCCGGATCGTCGTCGAGTACATGAGCACGGGCAACCTGCGCCGGTACCTCACGCTGACGAAGGACGATCCGATCGCCAAGGAGTGGACGAGTCGGAAGCTCGCGATCGCACTGAGCATCGCGCACGCGCTCGTGTACATTCACTCGCGCAACCCGCAGGTGTTGCACCGTGACCTCAAGTCGCGCAGCATCCTGCTCGATGAAGATCTGTCTGCAAAAGTCTCGGGTTTTGGTCTGCACCACTACAAGTCGGAGATCCTCTTGGAGACCGCGACCAAGTCTCCGAAATCGAATCGGTCGATCGCCCCCGAGGTGCTCGCAGGCGAGTCCGAGTACAGCGAAGAGGCCGAAATGTACGCGTTCGGGGTCATCCTGTCGGAGCTCGACAGCCACGAGAAGCCGTTCTCGGACGTGAAGCTGTCTAACGGCGAGCCGCTCACGGAGCAAGCGATGTTGCAGCTCCTGGTGGCTGGCGCTTTGCAGCCAACGGTGTCGCCGAACTGCCCCACCGATGTCGGCGCGCTCATGTACGACTGCCTGTCGTTCAACCCAGACAACCGGCCAACCGCAGTGAGTGTCGTCCAGCGGCTGCAGTCGACCATGGAGCATCTGCAGCGGCTGAGCGAGGTTGGTGAGGATCTCCTGTTGAGCCAAGAGCGCATGGACTCGTTCCTGGGATTTGACAGTAACCGACAGAAGTCGAACTCCGTCTACAGCATTCAGCAGGGGGACAGTTCGATTGACAGGGAGACGCGCAGTACGGGGCGACAAGGGCAGAGCTCCATTGTGAGAGACTCGAGTCGCATCACCGGAGTTTCCAGTGTGAGGGACACCCGCAGCACCAGAGGACCGAATTCCAGTTTGAGAGATACTCGGACAACTAGAGGGCCAAACTCCAGTCTGAGAGACACCCGGACGACAGGAGGAGGACCGACTTCCAGCTTGAGAGACACTCAGAGTACTGGAGGAGCAGGGCAGAGCTCATGGGCATCCTGGAACAACAGGAGCACAGGGAGACAAGGACAGAGCTCGAGCACGAGGGACACTAGAAGCACTGGGCGGCACGGGCAGAGCTCCATCCCAAACGACTCGCGCAGCACGAGCGGGTCGGTGAGGTACACGTACGACTAGCAGCAGCAGTAAGCGTACCGTAGGTACACATTATTTATTCGTTCCTCAACGAAACTTACGAGACATCAGCGCGCATGAGGAGGCACCACGCCATCAGTATGCTCCGGTCACTTTTGACAACATTTTATAAAGTTAGGGAATTTGAAACAGTCCTTCTCATTGCTGGTAGCCTTTTGGTAGCCTTTTGGCAGCCAGTTCTCTCTATGCCAGTGCAGCAGCGAGCACAGCAGCAGCCGCATGAACCCGTCGGAAGACTTCACGTACCAGCACATGTCCGACTCGGAGGAGCCGCCTGTGAGCCGCCAGGGGCGCCGTGTGTCTACTACGCGCACAGGCGACGCGGCCGCAACGTCCAGCTTCGTGGGTGTGACGCCGCCGGGTACCCCCGCCGCCGCGGCTGCCGTGGTCCAGACGAGCACTGTGCACATACAGTTCGTGGCGGATACGGTGGTGCCGCCGCTCAAGCACCTGCAGGCGAGCTCGTCGGACGATTGGGCTGCCGAAGAACTCGGCCAGCAGGATGTGCGCACGCTGCGTGGCTCGAGCCACGGCCGCCGCGAGAGCAACCACTCGGCCATGGCCTCCTCGGCAGCTCCGCACCACGGCATTGACGTCTATGACAACAGCAGCGTCAAAGTGGTACAAGCGCCATCGAGGCCATCGATCAAGGCGCAGACTTCAAATCTGCACGGCAAGGACCTGAGTCAGTTCGTGTCTATTTCGTCCATTGAGCCGATCTCGCGCCACTCGAACTCGGTCGATTGGTCCGACACGATGGCGACTCCGGACGAGACGGACCACCTGTCGCTCATGGACCCGTACTACGACCTCACGCGCTCGAAGCTCACGAAGCTCTTCTCACTCTTCCACCCGGACGGTAAAACGTTTATAAAGTTGTCACGGTAATCATGCATGACTCACAAAGGTAACCTCACTGCTTGGTTTGCTGTATGCAACAGATAACAGCATGGTCTCGTACGACGGCTTCCGGCGCGGCATGGAGGCCATGGGCATCGTGTGCGCAGACGACGAAGAATTCGAGACGTTCATCGAGAAGGTGGACGAGGACCACAGCGGCGGCATTTCGTACGACGAATTCCAGCACGCGATCCAGGAGATCAAGCTCGCGCAGTTGTTCAGCGACCACTTCGTGCGCGATCTGGGCTTCGACCACTCGTTGTCAGCTATTGTGGGCTCGGTCGAGTACTCGCCCGACCGCATTCGCAGCGTATACCCAGTCCAGAACATCGAGAAGTTTGTGTACTCGAAGAAGCCGACGTGGGCGGCCGTGCGCTGGATCAGCGTCGAGGGCAACGACGCGCTCATGGTCCGACGGCTCTCGGTGCGCTACTGTCTGCACCCGCTGGCGGTCGAAGACGCGCTCGACATCGACCGCGAGCGCCCCAAGTACGAGAAGTACGAGGAGCACTCGTCGCTCATCCTGCAGACCGTGCATGCAGTGGATCTCAACAAGCTCAAGACATACCAGCGCATGTACCGCGCGTCCATGTACATGAAGGACGATATGCCGTCGCAGTTCGACAAGATGGACAAGAAGGAGCTCGAAGAGAGGCTGAAAGAGCTCCAGGTCGGCCGCGTGATGACGAACCCGCAGCAGCTGAGCGTATACATGCTCAAGGACGTGCTCATCAGCGTGCAGGAGTCGTCCAGCACGCTCTGGACCGTCGTGAAGGCGCGCTTGGACACGTCCTACTCGCGCATCCGGCAGCACGACACGCCCTTCCTCGTCTACACGATCGTGGACGCGTGCGTGGATGAGCTCACGCCTATCGCGCACACGTTTGGCGCCAAGCTCGTGATGCTCGACCGGCTGCTGCATCTCGAGCCACGGACGTTCAACGTGAACCGGCTGCAGAGCATGGCCAAGCAGATCAAGGGCCTCAAGCGACTCTGCAAACCGCTGAACGAGGCGATCGTGCAGCTGGCCGAGTCGAAAGACTTCACGGGCGAGATCCTGCGGTACTTCCGCGACGTGCAAGACCACATCATGATCGTCGAGGAGGACTGCGACAAGCACCTGGACACGTGCAAGAGCCTGGCGGACGAGTTCCAAAACATCCGCTCGGCGCAGCAGAACTCCGTGAGCTACATCATCTCGATCTTCGCGGCGCTCTTTTTGCCGGCGCAGTTCCTCACGGGGCTCTACGGCATGAACTTTGACAACATGCCCGAGCTCCGATACCACAACGGCTACTACTACTGGTGGGCCGTTGTGATCACCATCGCCGTGCTCACGGTCACCACCTTCCGCTTCTACAAAGTCTGGCCCTAATAGGCAGCGGACACATGTAGTATTAGGTTACAAGTAGCAGCTATCATTCACAGTATGAAGCCTTATTGACAAGCGACGTCACCATCAACATGACCCATCTGGTCTAAAATACTCCTGCGTGGCCTGTGACGAGTTCGCGGCCTTTCGCGTGCTGGGAGCAGGTGCGTCACGTGGCTCCTGCTGAATGGATTTTTCACGAACCGCTCACCCACAGATTGCTGGCTGCCTGCCAGCAGCAAGCGGCCTGCTGTTGGGTCTGTTGCCTCAATGTGAGCCAAATAACCATCTGCCTTGAACTTGGAGTGGCTCATTGAACTGGAGCACGCAATGGAGCTCTTCGTGAAATCGCATCTTTTTTCGCATCACAATGGGCTTCTAATAGGGGCCACACGTCAAGATCGTGGCGTCGACGCGCCATTCGTCGGGTAACGCGATCAACTGTCTCTCTGTCCAGGCGAGCGTGGTCCAGTTGTTGTCCCTTTTTCACCCTGATCAAGCAACAGTTGGGACCATAACCTGACCTCTCTCAACAAAAGTACACAAAACAGGTTAATTTACTTAAGTCATCCATTTCACGTTTTCTGTTGTGTTTGCTTCGTTTTGGTGGTGCGGACACCGTGTTTTGTCAAAATTTTGCAAGTTGCAGCTGTCTCCTCTCTCCCCCCACTGTTGCATGTTGCAACAAGTGCAAGCGCAAGAAAAGAGAGCTTGTGTTTTGGCTATTTCTGGCGCACAACGCACGCAAGAACGCAAGCTCTTGCTGGTAGTCATTCTCGAACTTGCCCCCAAGTGCACAAGCAGCTCCAGTCCCCGCAAGCGCTCCTTCGTCCGTCCATCCATCACAATGCGCGCAGCTCTCAGCCTCTCTCGCCGCATGGCGTCGCGCCCAATGGCCGCAGCTGGCCGTCGCCTGCGCTCCACGGCCGCCGCGCCGGCCTCGCTCGCGGCGTCCTGGGACCGCCCATTTCCGTCGCTTCTGGTGCGTATTTGCTATTGCTTTGGTGCAATACGGAGATGACAAGTGACTGACTGATTGATGTGTTGTTGCTATTGTGGCATAGATCTCGGAGAACGAGGTCACTGCGCAGGGCTCGTTTGCGGAGGCGCAGGCGAACTACCTGGAGCCCGACATGCAGGTGGTCAAGGAGCTCGACGCACTCCTACACGAGAAGAAAATGGGCATCGTCGCGCACTTTTACATGGACCCGGAGCTCCAGGTACGCAGATTGAAGTTGATGTGATGGTGAATGGTCATGACTCAGTTGCTCACACGTATACTCTTGTATTTGCTCACCTAGGGCGTGCTGTCGTCGCTTTCATGGGAGCACACATTCGTCGCCGACTCGCTTGCGATGGGCGAGGCCGCGGCGAAGATGGCGGCGAAGGGCATCCAGTCGGTCGCCGTGCTCGGCGTCGACTTCATGTCCGAGTCTGTGCGCGCGAACCTGGACTCGAACGGTTACGAGCACATCCCCGTGTACCGTCTCGCGGAGCAGAAGATCGGCTGCAGTCTCGCCGAGTCGGCCGAGAAGCAGGCGTACATTGCGTACCTGCAGAAGGCATCCAAGACGCCCAACAGCTTGCACATCGTCTACATCAACACATCGCTGCGCAGCAAGGCGTTTGCGCACGACTTGGTGCCAACGATCACGTGCACGTCGTCAAACGTCGTGCAGACCGTGCTCCAGGCGTTCGTGCAGGTGCCGGACATCACGATCTGGTACGGCCCAGACACGTACATGGGCGAGAATCTCGAGCAGATGTTCCAGCAAATGGGCCAGCTCCCGGACGAGCAGATCCGCAAGATCCACCCGCAGCACAACCAGAAGACGATCGCGGAGCTGCTCACGCGCTTCGAGTACTTCAAGGAGGGCAACTGCGTCGTGCACCACATGTTTGGCGACAAGGTGACCAAGCGCGTGCGCGACGAATACGCCGACGCGTTCCACACGGCGCACTTTGAAGTGCCCGGTGAGATGTTCACGCTCGCGATGGACGCGCAGAACAAGGGCCGCGGCGTCGTGGGCTCGACGTCCAATATCCTCAACTTTATCAAGGACAAGACGCTCGAGGCCGTGAAGAAGCAGTCGGGCGAGAAGCTCAGCTTCGTGCTCGGTACGGAGGTCGGCATGGTCACGGCGATCGTGCGCGGCGTGCAGGAGACGCTGCGCTCGCAGCCCGGCTCGCGCAAGCCCGAGGTGGAGATCATCTTCCCTGTGTCTGCGGACGCCGTGGCCACGGAGGGTGATGAGCTCGTGCCTGGCGTTGCTGGCGGTGAGGGCTGCTCAACGGCCGGTGGCTGCGCGACGTGCCCGTTCATGAAGATGAACGACATTGATGCGCTCTTCAAGGTCGTCGAGGGCGTGTCTCCTGACGCCAAGGGCGTGGACCCGCTCGCGAACTTTTACCCGCAGAAATACAGCGAGCTGATCTCGGGCAAGACGATCTCGGACATTGGCGTGCAGCCGATTTTGCACATGAAGTCGTTCATGGAGGGCCGCGCGCTCTCGAACGCGCTCGTGAAGGACATCCAGACGCGAACGCCCGGCGCCGGCTGCCCCGAGGCGCGCAAGTAAATCGACATTTTGTTTATAGATGATGCTAACAAGGAAATGAAAAGGCAACACGTGAATATTTGACGCGCTGGGTGTGTTGTGCTTCTGTGGCTGTCGTGTGAGAGCTCAGAGCTCCGTGTTGAGTCTATTTCTGGTGTGAACCATGGCGATCCGTTACGCAATAACACGTCGGCTGCTGTGTCGCAACGACGCGGGAAAAGCCAAGCGCTTTCCGTTACCACGGTTCTCAATGACGGAAGAGCGAAGCGACGCCTTGTTCAAGCTGCGCTAGACGACAGAGACGCGTTAGCATAGCGACAGCAGCAGCGGCAGGCGAGCATGGAGGACGACAAGGCGGCGAGCGACAGCAAAGATGCGGCACCGAGTGCAGCGCCAACGAGCGGGTACGATGAACACCAAGTGTTTTCTGTGCGCAAGTTGAAGTTAACGGCCTTACTTTTTGTTCCTTGTGGCTCGAATGATAGGCCGCCCCGTGTGAAAGCGCCGCCGAAGACGAGCCCTCCTGCCGACGCCAAGGCGAGCGAAGGAGGCGACGCGAAGGTAGCGTTGGCCCTGTATCGTTGCGATTGTAGACAAGTGGCTGATGGTATCCGTCTCTACATACCAGGATGCTGCGCCTGGGGCGAAGAAGAAGAAAGCGCTTCCGCCGCCATCCAACCCGCCTCCGCAGGGCACAACGTCCGCTGCGGCCGCGTTTCGAGCCAAGTCGACGCTTCCGCCGCCCAATGGCCCACCGCCCACAGGCGCAGCGCCGAGCGCATCGGTCGCAAAGATCCGTGGGGCCGCGCGGCCGCCGTCCGCTGGTCCTCCGCCCGGCGGCGCCGCTCTCGCGAAGCCCGTCGGCGCTCCTCCGAGTACAAAGCCGCCATCCAAGGCAGCGCCGCCGACTTCAGCTCCACCACCTTCAAAGGCTGAGGCAAAGCCAGCGGACGAGACTGTAGATGAGTCGAAAGCCGCTGAGGTGAAGAAACCAATGACGACACCAGCGGTTGCGTCACCGGCGATGGCGAAAGAGAAGCCCGAGGCGAAAAAAGCGCCATTGCCGATGCGAACCCCAGAGAGCGGTGTGAGCGAGGCAAAGACGCCTCGGCCCTCAACAGCTAGCTCTGGCGGTGGCGCTAAAGCTGCGCCACCTGTGGACATCCTCGGTGACGATTCGCCTATTCTGTCCAGTGCTCCGCTCCCCATTGAGCAGCTCAGCGTGCCGCTGTCCGCAAAGATCCCCAAGCAGGCGCCAAAGAATCCTCCAGCGTCCACACTGCCGCGATCGCAGACGTCGGTAGGTGGTCCATTGTCAGCGGTCGCCATGGAGCAGCAGAATGCCGCGTTCAAGCCCGCGATTGTGAAGAAGAGCACGATGGAGGTGCTGAACGACACGACGGCGTCGCTGTCTGGGCGCAGCCGCAACATCGACGAGCACCTCGCCAAGACAGCGACCCTGAGTGCGGCAGCCAGTGACGAGCGTGGATCCGTTTCAGCCTCAACAATGATGACGAAGGTCGGACGAGCCGTGCCATTTAGTGGCTCGTCTCGACCCAATGTGCCTGAAGAAGAGGTCATCACTGTGAAGAAGCAGGAGTCAAAGAAATCTGAGCACGAGAGCGACGACGCCGCCGCGGAAGGCAAACAAACAGCAGGAGTCCCTGGCGATGCCAAGCAAGCCAAGGCTCAGAGTTCTCAGAATCACCACCAACTTCACTTTGACGACTCGCTGGATGATGTCGAAGAGATCCCGTTCCTGGAAGAAGCTAAGCCCGACCCGAAGCTCGTGGAGAAGCCGGAGGCCAAGAAGGCGGAGGCGAGCGACGACAACCCGATTATCGAGATCGAGAACAAGCACGCGGCGCCCAAGCCCAGTAGTGGTACTTCACATCGCGCGTCCACAAATGGTAACAGCAGCCAAGCGCCATTACAGCAAGGTGACGCAAAGGACAACGAGCACAAGAGCAGCAACAACAACAGTTACTACGAGGACGGAGCGGACGACGACGACGCGCTGCTGTCGACACGGAGGGAGAGCAGCCACGAGGATATCTACGACGAGCTGCGCAAGCTCAAGCGCTCGTCGCCGCGGCTCGACGACGACTCTGGTGATCCGACGCTCGCGTCCTCGAGCTCCGGCTCGAACTCGTCCCACAATGTACGGAGAGAGAGCGCGGACGAGGGCGACGCGAAGGACGCCACAAGCAGCAGCAGTCGAGATAAGTCGCGCGAGAAGCGCAAGGAGAAGCGCCGGAGCAAACTCGACGATGAGCCCAAGAAGATCCAGGCCCAGGTACGTCAGTCTTATGATATTCTATCGAGTTTGTGGACCGTTCAATATCTAACAAAACTCTGCTGGGCAATGGCAATGCCATTGACAACCTAGTTCTTCAATCCAAAGAGCGTGCCATATGTGCCGGACCACCTACTCGACTTTGCCAAGCGGCCACTCGAGTGCGGTCGCGGTCACATCATGAAGTGCTTCATCGAGCGCAACGACAGCGGACCAAACAAGCTCTCGCCGATCTACACGTTGCTACTCGAGGTGAACAGCTCGAGCGGCCGGCCGATCATGTACGCGCGCAAGAAGGCGGCGAGCCGCATCACGTCGCACTACGTGATCTCGATGAACAAGTGCGTTTGGTTTGTGTGTGGCTGCTGGAGAGCAATCTTCCCATAGTGCGCTGTGACTGACCTTTGTTGTATGACTGTTCAAACAGAGACGACCTCTTTTTGTCGCGCATGATGCGCAGCCATCAGTACATTGGCAAGCTGCGGTCGTCCACGAGCATGCTCGAGTACTGTTTGTACGACCAGGGCGACAACCCCGAGGACTTGGATTCCGATTGCGAAATCGACGATGAGCTGCGCAAGAGCATCCGCGCCGAGCTCGCAGTCATCCGGTATCACAACTCGAAGAAGGTACGAGCGCGTGTGTGTCTATTGATGAATTACCAGCGAATCATCACCTCTAATCTTGCGCTCAAACGGACACTGCACAGTCGTATGCACGCAAGATGGAGGTCGTGATCCCGACGATCGTGGAGAACGGCTCGTCGTACCTCGACTGGCGACCGATCTCTCGGGACCAGATGATGGAGGAGCACGTCCGCGCGATCACCGCCGCCGTGAGTTCAGTTATTACGTGGTACTATCACTGAGGTTGTCAGTAACCTTGTAAAGACTGTGTGTGTCCGTTGATTGATTGATGTGGCAGGGCGGGCAGAACGTACTGGACACATCCAACTTTGTGTTCATGCACAAGCGCGAGACCAAGTACGACCCACTGTCGTCGTGCATTGTGGACTTCCGCAGCCGCGCGACGTGCGTGTCCGTCAAGAACTTTCAGCTCGTGCACTCGGAGCCCGCAAGCGAGCCGATGCGCGACAAGTACCGGAAGCTCCATCCCGAGTACGTGTACGAGGACCAGGGCACGGTGTCGCTGCCGCAGGAGCACGTGCTGCTGCAGCTCGGCAAGGTCGGCAAGGATTGCTTCAACATGGACTTCCAGTACCCGCTCTCGATGCTCCAGGCCTTCGCCATCAGCCTCAGCCGCTTCGACACCAAGCAGCGGTGATTGATTGATTGATCGATCGATCATGCGGAGCCACTCGTCGTGCGTGATTGAGCGATGAGCTCTTCACTGACGATTTGCAAAAGTGTATCTTTTGCTGAATGTTCGCAGAAAGTGCAGCCACGTCAGTCGGGAGGAAGATTGGTGATAATCAAATAACAAAGTCTACTCGCATCAGCGCCAAAACGCGGCAACATTTTCACACCACTTACTTGCCCGGGGATCACGCGATGATGAGTCCCCGCATGATGATGAGTCCCCGCGTGATGATGAGTCCCCGCGTATAAAGAAGATATGAAGAGAGTGAGGATGAGCACGTGTGCGCTGTTTCTCCGTCGCTCCCCATTCACCAGTTCGCGCGCCAGAGCACAAGCAGAAGGCAAAAAGAAGAGCACTCCCACGATGAACACCAGCAAAGCCGTGGCGCCTCAGGAGAAGACGCCGCTGCTGCTCGCGTCCGAGCCGACCAAGCAGCTCGCACCAGTTGCAGAAGTGGAGGTGGACATCCGCGCCGAGTTCCTCGCTCTGCTGTCCATGGCGCTGCAAGTGAGCTTGTCGACCTTCGCGCGACTCGCGCTCACGTCCGTCGACTACGCGTTTCTGGGCCACCTCGGCACGAAGGAACTGGCGGCCGCGTCCTTGTCGTCGGTGTGGACAAGCGTCCCTCTCATGATGATCTGGGGCAGCGCCGGCGCGCTCACGACGCTCTGCGGTCAGGCGTGGGGCGCCAAGAACGGCGAGCTCATGGGCGTGTGGCTGCAAATGGGGCTCGCCGTCGTTTCCGTGCTCATGGTTCCCGTCTTTATCTGGTTCTGGTGCGTCGGCTACGTGCTCGAGCTCTCGACTGACGACCCGGAGGTGATCCGTCTGGGCGTCCGCTTCGCGAAGATCATGTCGTTCGCAGTGTGGCCCGCGGTCGCCTACGTCTGCATTCGGTTGTACTTTCAATCCATGGGCATCATGGCGCCCACCACCGTCGTGGGGACAGTGTCGATCAGCGTCGCGATCGCGGCCAACTACTTTCTCATCTACGGGTGCTTTGGCTGGGAAGGCCTGGGCTTCGACGGCTCTCCGCTGGCGACTGTGATCGCCACGTGGTTCCAGCCCATCGCCTTGGTCTCGTACTGCGTCTTCTATAAGAACATGCATGTGCAAGCTTGGGGCGGCTGGGACTTGAGAGCATTCACCTCAGACCGCATGAAGACATACGCGAACCTCGCAATCCCAATCGCGATCAACAGTCTCATCGCGAACGTGGCGAGTTCGGGGCTGTCGCTCATCGCCGCGAAGCTCGGCTCGGACGTCATCGCTGCGAACGCTGTCATCACGGGATTGTGGCGATTGCTGTGGGCGCTCTTTTGGGGCTTTGGATGTGCGACGCAGATCCGTGTGGCCAACTGTCTCGGTGCGAATCGCCCAAATGCTGCGAAGGCGCTGAGCAAGCTCGGTTTCATCTGCACCGTCGTGTGTGTTGCGCTCCTGGCGGGTATCACGCTCTCACTCCGCGAAGAGATCTTCAAGCTCTACTCGACCGACGACGACCTGCTCAAGCTCTGCATGCTCGTGCAACCAATCTTCATCGTCGGTTTCATGATCGAGTCCATCGAGATGCTAGCGGCATCTGTGCTCAACGCCATGGGCGAGGCGAACGTTGTGGCGTGGACAAGCACGATCTCCACGTGGTGTATCGAGCTTCCGATGGCGTACGTGGGCGGCGTCGTGCTCGGCTACGGCTTTCCCGCGCTCTGGTATTCGATCTGCACCATGGAGGTGATCAAGCTCACCGTGTACCTCATCAAGCTCTCGCGCACGGACTGGAACCGCATG
>JAASGT010000708.1:0-17941 GCA_023334315.1 Globisporangium alternatum
AACCCAGCGCTGCTCGAAGAGCTCTTCTCGGCGCCTACAGTACCTGTTCCACAGAGTCTGGAGCACCTGAGCTCGACCATCGTGCTGGACATGTGGGACTTTGGCCCGTCTAACCTAGGTGGACACCCGACGTCAACAGCATCTTCCATGTATACAGAGCTCATCACCATGTAAATTGAGAATATACGAACCCTAAATCGTCAAGTGCAAACTTCCGCCATTTTGACTCATCGCTGCACCTAGAGCGCGGCATAGCAGCCTAGCATTCACCATCACTTATCGATGGAGCCCGCAGCTGACCATGTACGGCATCTTGCACATGAAGCTGTCGCTGTGCTACACCGTGTGGCCGCGCGACGTTAGGTTGGTCGAGATGTACTGCTGCGTGTTTTTGATGCCGGCAGGTGACCTGCCGATGACTTTCGCAGCGCTGATCTACGCGGACGCACTGCCCGCGGCAGCCCAACGTCATGGACTGCTCAATGATGAAGAAGCTCATGTGGCTGACGCATCAGCACAGGAAGCTCAGCCAAGCCTCAGAGCCTAACACGTACGACATCGATGTCGCGACCCACGGCCAAGGGCTGCTTAAGCACGCTCAGGCGCTCCAGTGGCCTTGGGGTTGGGACGAATCTCAGTCTTGCCGTTTTCCATGTCAACCAGGCGACGCATGCACTACAGACTGTCTTCGTACTGCATCATCAGCTGCTGCGACGGCGAAGTCGGCAGGAGAGGAGCTGGAACACCGTTGGTGGTCTCGCCACCAGCGTTCTCTTTCTTTTCATTCGCCAACGCTTGTCTGCTCTCTTCAACTGCGTTGTCGTTCGCGCCAATAACCGGGACAACAAATCCGTTTCTAGTTGCCGACGCCGCCGACGTCGATCGCGCACAAGCTGGAAGAAGTAGCGACGACGAAGAGTTCGTTGTTTGTAGGTCGCTCGTGTCGCGAGCCTTGAAGGGTGATCGAGGCATCGACTTGCGTGACAGCTCCGGTGACGCTGCAAAGGTCGCCAGTATCGATGCCTGAATGCTGTCTTCGTCCGAGGAAAGCGCTGGCTCCAAGTTCAATGGTGGCACAACTGCTTTGTGGACGATTGGTGATGGAAGCCGATATTCTTCTGTAACTGCTGCTGCCGCCCTCCACGTGTACTTTGACTGCTCTGAGCGTGGTTTACCGGGCGAAGTCCGCTTCTTTCTGCGCAAGATGCGATACATCCGGAACACCGACTGGAGTCGAATTGCCTGGCGGTGCCGAAACACATACCCGCGAACAGCGAGCTCGTCCACTTTCTCCTGCACTGTGAGGCTGTCGAGCGGCACGATGCGCTCCGTGAGAACTAACAGCAAATCGGTGAAGCGGATCATGGACTTTGGACACGACAGATCCGCACCAAGCTCGTGATCTTGGATCACGCGGACACGGTAGCTGAACTCAGAGATACGCGCCTCGATCTCGTGGAAAATCTCACGGCGCTTGTGGTGCACCGAAAGTTCCAGCTGCGCAATCGCTGATGGCGGCGTGTCCTCCGTGACGAGCGCACTCAGCATGTCTTGGTGCGTCCCGAGCCCCAATGGCGCGTCCAGCTTGGTCAGAAATGACAGCAGATGCTTCTTGTGCAGGTATCCAAGTGCGTTCGTGTCGAACTCGCTCCACACGGTCTGGAAGAGCTTGAGATGATCCGATTTGAAGCCTAGCAGCTGGATCGACGCATCTTTGTTCTCGCCCACGGCCGAGATCGACACGAACGTGTCCACCATCGTCGCAACGTAGAGGTTCTGCAGGATCAGGAACACGAGAATGTAGAACACGTGGTAGAACACCGCGCTCATAACCGCCGAACCGCAGTCACTCGCGTGGCGCTGTGACGTGAAGAACCCCGCAGCAGTGCATTTCGGTGGCCCGACGCTGCTTGCAATGTACGAGTCGTACCAGTCTTCGCCTGCAGTGAACTTCACAAACGCCGAAAACGCGTTCGGGAACGTGGTGTAGTTGATGTTCGAGTCGAGTCCGTAGTTCCATCGCGTCAACGAGAATAGTTGCATGCCTACGGTGGCGAAGACGAAGATCACGTAGCCTAGTAGCAGGGTCACCTTGAGCATCAAGCGCACGCTGCCGAGGAGTGTCTCAAACACCGTCTTGATCGAGTAGAACCGCTCGAATACCAGCGAGATGTGCTTGAAGTCGAACGCGCGCGTCATCCCCAGCACAAGCAACACGGGCGAGTCCGACACCAGCGGACCCACGAGCATAATGAATGCCGTGAAGCTGTTGGTGGTGCGCCACGTGAAGCCCTTCATCAAAAAATCCTTCCAGCCCATGGACACGACGCACATGATCGCATCGAGCGCGTAGATCATCGAGAACAAGTAGTGGCACCACCACACACCGACAGTACTTTCAGAATCATCGCCCAGCTCTTCCGAGATCTGCCGGCCGATGGGCGAGCGGTACCACGCGAGCAAGATCGTGTGAAGAATGACGGTGCAGCTGCTAAACAGACGGAACTGGCGCGTCTGTACAAAGATCTGCGCTCGCAGCAGCAACTTGTTGCGCGGCAGCGGATACTTTGGCCGAAGCGCGATGATCGACTGCTTATTGCGCATCCAGATGAGCTGCAGGTTCGTGAGCAGCAGCGTCCCATTGTAGCAGCGGAAGTTGTTCATGATGATCCCAGCAAAGACCTTGAGAAGGTAGAAGCGCGCGAAGAAGATGAAGAGCACGAAGAAGAGTGCAAAATATGCCGACGCGTTCTGTACAGGCTGATGATCACCGTCGACAATGTCCATCGCGAGGTTGAGCACAGGCAACCACCCTTTCTTGGACACAAGCACGACGACCGACCCCATGGCGCCAGCAATGTTGTCAAAGTGCATGCCCGCCAGGTTTCCCCATACACGCGGCATGAGAAGACCGTTCTTTGCATTCCAGAAGAAGCCCTCGCACTGGACGCGCGACGTCACGGACGGGTCGTTGCAGAATGAGAACTTGCCTGCAAAAAACTGCATGCCGATCGTCGCGAATGAGTAGAACAGAAACATCGTGATGATCACGCAGTAGAAGATCTGCTTCGCCGACTGCTTGAGCGCTTCCGTGATCACGCGAAAGGTCTTGACGCGGTAGAACACGCGGATCGGACCGAACGCGCGACTGAGACGGAAAAGCGCGACCAGCGTTGAGTGCGGTAGCAGCAGGAGCAGCGAGCACGCCATGAGCGCCACCATGTTGAGCTGGTTGAACCGGTTCGACAAGTAGCTCTTCGGCGTGAACAGAAACCCGCGCGAGATGACCTTGATCGTGAACTCGAAGAACAGGATCAGCGCAAACGCGATGTCACACAGTGTATTGAACTCTTGCAGCAGCGACGAGTACAGCGGGCTCTGAATCGTTAGCAGGATTGTCCGAATCACGATTGCGGTGAAGATGAACTTGTCGGTCTCTTTCTCCAGTCGCCTGCACTTCAATCGCACGCGCGAATGAGGCGGGAAGACAAATAACGACACGTCCGACGTCAACCAGTTGCCTCTGAAGAACCGCCGGATCGATCCTCGCACACCGACAGCGTAGCGTGGTACGAGTGGCTCTTCTTCCATTACCTCTGCGCTCGAACTCCCGTCGTCGCCGCTTGGTTGTCGTTGAGAACGCTTATTGTGAACAGGTGACGCAGACCCATCAAGTCGCAGGTACTTCACGCCAGAGTTTCGCACCGCTCCCATTCCACGTGAATGACCGTTAAGCTTTAAAAAATCGGAGGTTGGCAGCACACTCAGTAGTCTGGACTTGATTTCTTCCGCTGCGCTCATCTGGATCTTGACGCGCTTCTCGGCACTTCCAGCAAGGGTCGCATACATAATGTCGCTCTGGTACAGCTCGCTGAACTCTTGCAAGAACGTGTACTCGTCAAAGTGGTGAATGCGCTGCATCACAAGCATGCGCTCCTGGAAAATGTCGCTCAGCGTCTTCTTGCGCTCGTCTTCTTTCATGGCGAAGTTGCGCAGGAGCACGACGAGCATGAAGTTCAGCAGCAGGTACACGCAGAGGATGAAGTACGCCATGTAGTATGTCAGTGCGATGGCAAATGTGCTCGCCTGCAGGGACGCATAGAAGATCTGCCACGTGTTTCCGCCGCACGAGATCTTGAAAAGCGTCAGCATGCTGTCTCCGAACGTGTTGAAGTGTGAGCGCATCGACAATGGAAACTTCCCGCCGAACAGGTTCATGCCCACGACAGCGAAGACGCTGTTCAGGAGCAGATTAAACGTCGCCAAGCTCAGAAACGCCGGTACACTCGACAACACCGCGTCCAGCACTTGCACCATCTCGTTCTTGTGGCGTACGATGCGAAATGGTCGTACCACGCGGAAGATGCGCAGCACAAAGATCGCTCGAGCATAGCGTTCCGAGTACAGGAAGAGCGACGTCGCCAGGCAAAAGTACTCCAAAAACGCGGCTGACAGGATGATAAAGTCAAGGCGATTCCATGGATTCTTGAGGTAGTTGACGAGCCCTCCTGCGTTGGCGCAGATGATGAAGAACTCGGCTGCGTAAACAAACACAAGCACGTTTTCAACCGCGTAGAGTCGTGCCGCGTACTCATTTGTCATGCCGTGGTACTCGAACGCGAAGAGGATTGAGTTCACGAAGACCACCAAGTTCATGAAGTGCTCGAACACGATGGACTCACCGATGTATGCAATCTTGTCCATTGTTGCGCTGCCTGGTTCCAAGATGTAGAAGATCCGATGGCGTTGAAGTCGAAAGCGGCCAAGGAACGCATCATCTGGGTCGTCAGTTGGTGTGAACAGTGGGGATTGCAGCACCGTGTCTCTCGCCTGCACGCGATAGCCGCGCCATCTCTCGACCAAAATCTGAATCACGTCAGGGAACTTATCTGTCCCCGACGGAAACTGGATCCGCTGTTTCTTCAAGTAAATCTCCAGCTCCGCTGTACGCGCTTCTTGCTTGGACGCATGATGAAATGTGACGGAGATGTAGCTTCCACGAACGATGCCGACAAAGAGTGACAGGATCATGTACGACACGAAAACCATGAGGGCGATGAAGTAGATGATCGAGAAGTACGACGACGCCTGGAGCGCTCCGTCGAGCGCTGTTCCAAAGCCGGAGCGCAGTGAGATGAGGAACACCGTGATGAACGATGCCTGGAACGAGTGGAAACCCGTATAGCCGTTGTTTGGCGGGTTCATCGCGATGCACTCGAGCGGCGCCTTGCAGTCGGACTCGATGTCGACCCGGCAGAACTTGCCCGGAAACGCGGCGACGTACTCTTTGCCGTTGACTGTTTGCGTCGAAAGTGATGCGACGATACTCCCTGATGTGGACGAAAGCGGAGCGGCGCACCGATGCGAGAGCGAGTCGTTAAACAGGTACATACCCAGGATCGCAAACAGGAACAAGTAGTAGCAGTAACAGAGCACCGCATTCCCAGCCATTGGCAGCGCTGCCAAGAACGTCTCCACGATCTCGTGAAACCCTTTCCAGCTCTTGAACATGCGCGCGCACCGGAAGAGCCGCAGAGATAGCATGTTGAATCCAGAGAGCGACGAGCTCGGGATCATCGCGAGCCAGCTGATCCATACAACGAAGAAGTCGAACGCGTCCCATTTCCGTCGCAGTAGCGGACGCAGTCCCTCGAGTCCGATCACTTTGGCGACCTGCTCGACCGTGAGCAGGATCAGCAAGATCACCTCAAATGGCGACATGTTCTCGGTCATCATAGGCTTCGTCGTTACGATCAGTTGCTCGTCATCGTCGATGATGAACGGCTGAAGCGCGATGAAGAGCATGTTGGAGACCACGGCGAGGAAGACGAGCAGCTCAAACGACGGGTGCGTCGCGAGCTGGTAGCATCGTGTCGAGAACCCTAGTGGCAGCGGGATCTCTTCGGCGTCGCACAGATCGATAGTCCCCGAGAGGTTCGCCTCGGCCAAGAAGAACGAGCGCGCAATGTTGCGCGTCTTGACGTCTTCAAACTCGATGTCAAAGGTCTCCATTGTGTCCACGAGACGCGTCGCATCTGATTCATTCTGCTCTGGTGTTGACGTCATCGGTGTACAGAGCGAGAGACACTTGTCGTCGTTCTGCGGCAGCGCACCTTCGTCCAAGTACTTAATCGTGCGGATGAAGTTTGTCGTCTGCCGCCCTTCGCGGACGCTGCGCACGTCGCGCAGTCCCACGACCGCTGTCTTCTGCTGCAGCTGCTGAAATCGTCCCGTGTTGCACCATAGCAACGTCGTTCTATCCTCTCGGAGCTCGAGCACGCCATGCAGAGGTTCACCTCTTGCGCCATGAAAGCGAACGCGGATGACGCCATCTCGCAGGCGGTCTCGGAACGAGTCGAGGAGCACCTCGTCCATTGTTGAGAGAGTGCTATCTGTGCTTGTATCGCTTGAAGAGCGCGCTTGTTTCGTTCGCAACGGCGGAAGCGTGTTGGTGGCTTGCATTTCGTCGAGTGGCGTTACTCGTGAGGCTTGGTTGTGACGTGGCATTTAAAGCGGAGTTGGCTTTTCTCGGCTATGTGTGATGAGTCTCTCAGATTCAAAGCAGCATATCGAAGCAGACCTGCGCACTCAACACGTTGTAGTCTCACCGCCGCGTCTTGTTCGTTGTGCGCGCTCTGCTGCTCTCTCTTCTCACTACTGCCGAGCTGCGACTTGATAAATCCTGCATCTGCCATTCACACACATATGTGCTACTTTTAGCATCACGCCATGCGATTGCAGACCACAACACGCAGGCGAAACTCAGCGACGGCTGACTATTAATAATACCTTCTTCGTCGTGGTCTTGCGCATCTTCACAGTCACATGAGGGCAGCTAGAGTCGCGCGTCGGCTTTGCATGCATGTTGCCGTTCTTTCTTTCTGAGCAGTTGAAGTAAAAGGCGGGTTATATTTGCGGAATACAGGGGGTTTTATAGCAAACAACTTGAAAAAGTATACTGATACAAACCTAGCACAATGGACATTCCCAAGTCTGGGTGACGGGTTAAAGTATCTTACTGAGAAGAAATGTCGCATACTGCGAGCTTAATCGGGAGTCGAGCGCCGACTAAATCCATTTAACTTGAACAAAGTATGCAAAATTGACTTTCACAAAAAGTCACAAACCTCTATAAATCGATATGCGCAGTTATTTGTCAATGAACTTAATAAATCTGTTTTTGGGACTTTAACCGAGGTGTATGCGCTTATATACGCATAAAGTGCACCGAAACGTCTGCCGCTTTCACTTTGTGACACCTGACGCGAAAAAGCAACATGCAAGCAGGAGCGACACCAACGTCTCGCGATGGTGTGTGAGCGCTTGAGCGTAGGTTAAATAAACAGCGACCAGCGTCTACGACAGACAAACGAGTGACTGTACGCGTATCTAGGCGGTGACCATGAGCAAGCAGCGCCGCAGTCAGCAGCAACCAACGACGATGTCCGCGACACCACTCGAGACCGCGTGGGCGCAAAGCGCAGCAGCGCCACTTGCAGCCGTCGACAGACCCGGCGGAGCTGTGTCCGTGCGTGGGTGGGATTGGGTGCTGACCACGCTTGCATCTCTTGTCGAGAGCGACAAGAGATGTGCTGTGAATATCGTCGACTCGGTTCTGCTCCCGTCTTCTTCTTCATCGAACGAGCCAAGTACCCACAAGTCCAGCACTTTCGGTCGGAAGGGCGGCAATAGTGTACTGTGGCTCGTCACACACAAGAATGGCACAGTTGTGCGCAAGAAAGCGAAGCAAGCGGCAGTCTTCCCGGCAGCCGAGATTAGCGAGCGCTTCGTGCGGTTGGCGTCGCGATGGGGAGCGCTCGGCGGTAGCAGCGAGCACATCGCCGTGCTAGTGCTTCAAGACGGTTCGCGGCAGTTGCTGCAGCCAGCAGAGTTCCAAGAGTGGCTGGATGCGCTCGATGCATCCAGCAGTGCTGACGGCTCGTCATCGACAGTGAGCTCGTTGTTGAAAGCGATGCGGAAAGATCCAACCGTGATAAGCATTGCTGGGCTTCAAGCGTACATCCCTTCGTCCCAGAGCAGTGCATCGCAGAGCTACATCACAGCCGCGTACACTGCATCATCTTCTACCACGACAGGAGGTTCATCTCAAGTGGACATCTCGTGTCGAGAAACGTGCGCTCCTATGCGTGATAGCAGTCCGGGAAACTCCAAGAGCAGCACCACCGCCGTAGTATCGTCACGCCTTCGAAAAGAAGCTGAACACGCGACCCACACGATCGTGGACTTTCTTCAGCGGGCCTCAGGCGAGCGAGTCCAGAGTGCGTCGCTCGAGTTTGTGGTTGACGTGGAGCAGAGGCTCTGGCTCACGTTTGTTGAGCACGTTGAGGTTGCAGTTCGACACGACAAGAAGCACCGTAATGAAACTGATCCAGTGTCGTCGGAGCAACAGTCAGCGTTTGCGCTTGGTGCCAAAAAGCAGTCACTTCCGATTCTACCAGCAGCTCAAGGAGGAGCTATTACCACCAGCGGCAGCATCAGCAGTAGCAGCGACGTCAGTATCGGTGGAGCGAAGTGTCGTGGAGAGTTTTGTCGTGTGCCTCCATCTTCTCTGCCAGGACTGTACTCGTGCTCGCAGAGTGGTGGTGCCTGCGACGATGATGGGAACAACAACTATGAAGACAATGGCGGTTGCGGGAATGCGACGATGATGGTTGACTCGACCGTGATACCAGACTCTGGACAACGGTTCAAGATCGGGAACAACAATGTTCAGCTCGCCCACGCCGAGATGAACTTCATTTTGGGTAAAGTTGCTAGCAGTGGTGGTGTCGAGTCCAAGAGTGGGCTTGCGCTGCGTTGGCAAGAGGCCGACAACGTCTATCGCATGGAGTTGGGCAGGAGCAACCCAACGCAGTTCTACAAGCAAGTGCCAGTATGCCCCAACTGCCATCGGATCTACTCGGAGCTGAATCGAGTGCGCGACAACGAGTTTCGCAAACTGGGTGAAGAGACACCGCGAGGTATTAAACACAGCCGATCTGCAGCCACGATCAAAGCGAAAACTAGCAAAGTCTCGTCATCTGCTAGCGATCTCACAAAGTCAGGCAGTGTGGATCCCTCTGGCGAGTACTACGACCAGCTATTCTTCGCTGAGCTGGCAAAGCATGACGAGTTGAGCGAAACACTTCGCGATGGAGAAGCTCTGAAGACGCAGAACGTACTTGCATTGAGTACTGGTGATGGCTTCCAATCTCGACCCGAGTTGGAGGATTTGAGCTTGAGACCGCAGAGCAGCAACTCAAGTCGAACTGAGAGATCTTCACTGCCGTCGTTGAGCTCCACACCGTCAGCTGCAGCAGCAAAGGTAAAAAAGAAGAAGCATGATGGATCGTCTCAAGCTCTAGCTGGGCTGGGATTGCCAATGGCAGCAGCAGCAATACGAGGCTACAGCAACAACAACCAGGCGAGCCTGGCTGTAGCTGAAGATGACGAGCTGCGGAATCTATCGGGTTTGAAGACGCGCGTGGAGAAATTGGAGGAAGAGCTGGCGCAGACGAGAGGGAAGCTGTCGTTGTCCGAGTCACAGAAGCATCAGGTGGAGAAGAAGCTTTTGCAGACCCAGACGCAGTGCACATCGATGCTTCAGGAGAAAGACGATCAAGTGCGCAAGCAACTGCTGGAGATGGAAATGGCGTGCAACTCGAAGAAAAGTCTTCAAAACCAACGAGATCATGGTTCAAGTTCAGCCGTCAGTTCAGCAGATGAGATGGCCAAGCTAATCGACACAATCGACTCGCTGAACTTTCAAATCGACCAGATCAATGCTCAGAAAGACCACGAGAAGAAGCAGCTCACGCAAGCGCATCAGCTCGAGGTGAAACGACTGCACGAGAAGTACCAGCATGACATGGAGACACTGCGTCTGAGCGAGCATGGAGCGAAAGAGCAAGTCGAAGCGATTCAGGTGCATATGCTCAACCTCCAGAACCAAGCCCAGGTGGCCACTACGCAGGCGAGGAATGCAAAAAGCGCGCTTGAGGACCTCACGAAGAACACACTGGCGTCGCTGGAAGAGAAGAATCGCCGACTTGAACGGCAACTCGTTGAGCTGAAAGCCGCACAGCAGCAGGTAAAATCCGGAGCCGCTACCGCCAGCTCCGCGTCAGGAGCTCTGACTTCGTCAGCGCAAGATCTCGAGGCTTTGGAAAAGCACATGAGCAACAAGATCGATTATCTGAAGGCCCAGTTGGCATCAGAGATGAAATGCAAAGAGGAATTGGGAAACCATCTCGCGCAGATCACAGGCTCCATGGAACAGATGAAAAAGGAGAAACGACAGGCGCTTTCGGAACAAGAGGAGACTTTCAAGCGACAGATTCAGCGGCTAGAGAGCAACTTCGCGCAAGAGAAAGATGTGATGGCGTCGCAGCAAGCGAGTTTGCAAGGGAAAATGGTCACGCTGCAAGCGAACGTGACGGACTTGGTGCAAGAGCTGACAATGTGGAAGAGCAAAGAAGCGAATGCGCGCCTCTCGATGGAGAAAATGGTTGAAGAGAACGTGCGGGTGACTCGGCAGATTGTGGATCTCGAAGGTCAGGTGGAGGCTCTGATGGAAGAGCGGAAGCACGACGGGGGCAACTCGTCCATGAGTGTGAAGAACGCGAGCGACGAGACGCAGCGAATGCAAATGGAGGCTCTGCTGCGACGGCTCGACAACGAGCGCCAGTACCTGAAGAACCAGCTGGAGAACGAACAGGAGATGAAGGAGAAGAACCAGCGACAGGTAACGATGCTACAGAGTGAGGTTGACCAGATGAAGTATCAACTCGAGCAGGCTGCGAAGGAGTCCGAAATGAAACTCAGCGCGATTTCCGCCGAGAAGCTCAGCGCTGAGCGACAATTTCAAGAGTCGATCGAGTGTCTCGAGGAAAGCAAACTCCTTCTCGCGCGCCAATTCAAGGAGGTGCAGACAAAGTTCGCCCAGGTACGCGAACAATCACTCGTCGATCGTGACGAGCTGGAGAAAATGCGCATCGGCACGAACGAGATGCGATCCCAGCTCACTGCGACGAAAGAAGAGTTAGCGAAGGAGAAAGAGTACGGCAAGAACGCGAGTGAGCGAGGATCAAAGTCCTTAGCGCTCGTGAAAAACTCCTTGAAGGCGATGGAAGAAGAGAAGAATCTTCGCATCCAGCGGTTCGAAGAAGAGAACGCGATGTTCATGACCAAGCTCGCGAATACGCAAGCCGAGATGCTTGTTCGGGAAGAGAAATGGGTGGCCGACAAGGCTGAAATGAAGAAGCAGCACGCTCTAACGCTGCTCGCGCTCCTGCTGAAGGAGAAACTTGCAAAGCACTGTTTTAGCCAGCAGATGCAGTCATTTTATCGTCTGCTCCTGAACAGCAGTGTGCATCGGCTGCGATCGTCACTTGAGGCGAAATACAATATCGAGATAAACGAATTGGAGGGGTGTCTGAGCAAGAATTTCATGGAGAAGTGCGACCAAATGACGCAGAGCCTTCATGACGAGCGCATCGACACCATCCGACAGATGAAGGAACGTCACGACAAAGATCGCGAAGAGCTGTATCTGTACTACGAGCAAGAGAAGTCCCAGCTGCTGGAAGAAACCGAGTTCGCCCACAGTCAGCGCTTGCAGGAGTTGGAGCAGAACCATCAGGCGTCCAGCAAAGCGCTCGAAGTGAAAGCGACACAGGCGATGATGGAGATAGAGACGAAATGCGCCTTGCTTCAGAAAGAGAGAGACTATGCTACGGAAGCGTCTGCCGAGACGCAGAGGCGATGTGAGCAGTTGAGTAGCAAGCTTCATGACCAAACAGCAGAAGCGAGTCGAGGACTGGGAGTGAGGGAGCAGTCGTGGCGGAGTGAGAAGGATGTGATGCAAAGAATCCACGAGCAGCAGCTTGCAGAGGCTGAAGCATCCATGATGAGGCAAATTGAAGAGCTGCAGCGTCTCCATCAGGCTCAGATGCAAGATGCCGAGGAAGAACACGCTCGTGAACAGGCTTTACGTATGGAGCATGCGATTGAAGAAGTCCGAGCTCTAGCGCACGAAGAGAAACAAGCACTGCTTATCGCCCACGAAGAGCAGCTGGCTGAGGCTGACGCTCAGCACCGATCGCGCATGGAAGAAGAGGTTCAGCAGGTCAACTCACGCTGGCAGCACGAACTTCAAAGCGAGCGAGAGCTGAGCGAGACGAAGCTCAAAGACACACTCGAGCGGGTCGAGAGTAAAGCACAAAGCCAACTTGACGCACTTCAGAAAGAGATGAACGACCGGAAAGGGCATGCAATTGTCCAGTGTACATCCAAGTGGCAGAAAGCGCTCGAAGAGCTACAGGAGCGTCTCGAGGTGGAGAAGAAAGTCGCCTATGAGAGCGGAGTGCAGGATCGCGAGAACGAGTGGCAGCAGGCCGCGCTGCAGATCAAGCAGAAGCAAAAGGAGGAGCTGGAGAGCGTGCAGAAAGAAGCGTTGCGTGCGATTCAAGCAGCTGAAGAGCGTCACAAGATGCAGTTTCAAGCAAAATCCGCGCAGCTGACTCACGATTTTGAAAACAAGCACGAGAAGGAGATGCTGCGACTGACCACGGAGATTACGGCGCGAGAACAGCAGAACACGCAGGTGGAGTTCGAGACTCAGTGGAAGGAGATGGAGCAGCACGTCGAGCTGAAGCATGCGCGAGAGCTGGAGAATCTCAAGGACGACTACCAGTTGAGGCGGGAGCAGGAGTTGGAGAAGCTGTTGATAGCGTTCGACCAAGAAAAGAAAGAGTTGCTGAAGCGCTTTGAAGCGGTCAAAGAGAAGGAACTGGTGGATTTCGAGAAGGAATGGACGATGAAGCTCGAAGTGCTCAGTCACGAGAAAGATACACAGGCGCAGCACGCTCTTGAGGAGTTACGAAGCGAACTCTCAAGCGATTACGAACACGACACGCAGCAGCTTCGTGACGCGTTGCAAGACGAGATGGACGTACGACTGAAGGAGCTGGAAACGCGTCTACTGAACGAACAGGATGAGGCGATCGCTCAGGTGCAGGAAGACTCGGAGAAGCTGATCGAGAAAGTGGAGCTCGCGATGACGCAGCTTAAGACACAGAAGGACGCGATGGAAAAGGAGCTCGTGAAGCTGCGTAGTGCGCTGGAAGAAGCCGAGGACTCGCATTTCGACATCGAGGAGCAGATGAAAAAGCAGCGCAAGCAGATGACGTTTCACTTCCTCACGCTGCTCATGCACGCGAGGAAGCGCAATGATGACGACAAGCACACACACGTTAGCACTGTCATGGAGCTCCAGGCAAAGGTTGACCTGCTCGAGAGCGATCGAACGCGCGAGAAGAAGCATTGGAGCGACGAGATGACGCAGATACGAGCGACGTGGAGCCAAGTGCAGGGGAAACACGACGAGATGCTGAAGATGCTGACGAATTACAAGCGCGATGAGCTCGTGGCGCATCGCAGTGCAAGCGGCGTGCTCTCGAACGAGATCTCGATCGTGACGAAGCAGATGGACGAGGTGAGCGAGATGATGGCTGCGCTGGAGAAAGAGATCGAGCACCTGCAAGCCGAAGCGCAGCAAGTGGAGGCGAATCTGCGGCAGCTCATGGTACAGAACTCGTCCGAGAGTAGCAACAACAGCAACCATGGTAGCAGCGCTAGTGGAGGAAGCCTGAACATGGCGGTCGTCGCCAAGAAGCGGCGCCTGAACGAGGAGTTCGAGGCGCTTTTGGAGCAGATGGAGAGGAAGAAGGCTGAAGTACGCAACGTCGAGAAGACTTTTGCAGCGCTGCAGGCGCGGCGCGAGGCCAAGGAGCAGGAGATGAAGGCCATGGAGCGCAAGCTTGTCGAGATCCTCGTACAGCAGCAGAAGCACATGCTCGCGCTGCTCACGGCTATCCGCGAGCTGGCGGTGCCGACACCACTGACTGCGTCGGCGTAGAAAACGAAAGGCTATCTATGTGAAGCAACACAGTGCACGCATGCTCAGATTTGCCAACTAGTATTTATTAACCACACATTCATAAGGTTGAAAGGGATTCTTCATTTTATTCCGAATCGGATGATCCATGGGCGGTGCCAGCGTCGAGCTTCTCCTGTTCAAAGCGCTTGCGAGCTTCCGTCTCCACCAGTACGTGCACCTGTTGTACGCACATACACATACACACAGGCTCCATTAGTCTCCTTGTATGCGCTTGAGCGAGCAGCTCCTTTCACAGCATCCGTCCGTCCATTCTTCAGCGAGAGCGAGACGTGAGGTCACCATCGCTTAGCGTACCCGGCGCTCTTCCATGTACTTGCTCTGCAGGTAGAAGCCGTAGTAGGCGCCTGCGAGGCCGCCGCAGAGCGCGAAGATCGCTCGCCCCGTGGAGCTTCCGCCGCCAACTCCCACGCCACCGCCAGGGGCGCCGCCGGTCACGAGTCGTCCGCTCATGTTCGCTCGTTTGCTTTGCTTGTCACAATTATGACAAGACATGTGACATAGGAACATTGAATTAGGATTCACTACACTACATTGCTAACCACACTGCCTATTTTAAGGCCCGTCACACTATACTATTATTCAAATAGTGTGTGACACATAACTAAAATTTTCAGAATGAGCGGCTGCAATTGCTTGGCGTGAAAGGTCGCGATGAAATTGTCAGTCGCTGATGGAGTGCGGCGACAACTGCCTTGATTAGAAGAGCTTCATGAGACTAACACGTGCACTAACGAAGGCGTTGCAGCATCCTTCACGGCAGCACCACAGCCGCCCGCTGCTGTGGATTTGAACCTGACGCCAGCAGCGCAACGAGCCCAAGAGGCGCTCTTCTCGCCTGCTCGTGAAGATCCATGAGTTCAAAGCCATTCGTTCTCCACGACCAGATTCGTTATTGTATGATATCCACGACAACGCAGCAGCGTATCTCACGTGAGTCCAGCCGCACAGCGCACTAGCCTTCTAGTACTCTCATTCAGCCTTTTGCAGCATCGCAGCCTCGCAACCACCCAAGCCTTGTAGCCACCCCACCAGTTGAATTAGCAGATCCCTGACACACAAGAGCGACAATGGTGTCGATCGTGTCAACGCTCTTCCTCATTGCGCAGATGATCGATACGATCAACGCCGCGGACCCGTGGGGCTACAGTGAAGACCGTCCCGACCAGCCGGGTCCGTCCAACTGGGCGAGCATGGCCCCGGCGTGCAATGGCTCACACCAGTCGCCGATCAACCTTGAGTACAAGGGCGACAGCGTGATTAATCTTTGGGGAACCACCAAGGTCGCGCCGATTAAGTTCCACGGCGACTGCTCCGACTTTAACCTTAAGACGCTCGAGGACGTCTACAAGTGGGAGCTCGCGGGCGACAACAGTGCGTACTACTTACGTTACCTCCTCCAATGAGGCTCGACTTCATTTATTGCTAGCTCACGGACACTCTTGTGCTATTCATTGCCTGATTCACAGAGTGCAAGGTCTCGCTCGAGCTGCAGGACGGTAAAACGTACTCACTCGCACAGTTCCACGTGCACACACCGTCGGAGCACACGATCGAGGGCCACCACTACGGCGGCGAGATCCACTTTGTGCACAAGGAAGACGATGGCAGCGGACTCCTGGTCACGGGTCTGCTGCTCAACCCGGAGAAACAAGTGCAGGAGAACGAGTGGCTCGAGAAGGTCTGGCAGTCCATGAACGAGGGTGAGGAGGAACAGGCGGTGCCAGTCGACCTTGAGTACGTGCACTTCGTTTATTCACTGCTGCCTTGTTCTTCGGCTAAAGTTAACACTCCATGGGTTTCCTAGGCTCAACTATGTCGACCTGCTCAACACGATAGTGCGGAAGAGCCACATGTTCAACTACAGCGGCAGCCTCACGACGCCGCCGTGCAGCGAGATCGTCAACTGGTGGGTCATCAACAACCCGCTCTCAATCTCCATGAGCGAGCTCGAGCGCCTGAGCGAGAAGTACGGAAACCGCCCCGCTACGGACAAAGGCCACAACAACCGACCGACGCAGGACCTGAACGACCGCAAGGTCAATCACTACTAAGTGCGTATCAAAGCGCTGAGTTCACTGGCCCTGAAGAAAGCTCTGAGCCGTGTGGCTCGGATAGAGAGTGAACAAGCGAGCGTGAGTGAGTGAAACCAACATTGAGTGACCCAGTGCGTTTGTGCAGACCCAGCGTCTTCATTGGTGGTTCGTCCGGTGAAGGCGACTGAGGGTCTCCATAGTGAAATATCATACGAATTGAATATAGAAAAGCCATAAACAGCCACACACACATGAGCGCTTTTCCTTGTAACGTAAATTGGTTGCGGTGAACGGTGACAGGCTCACAACTACTCGCGAAGTTGACGTGAGAGCGAATTGACCTCCAGGAGCGATCACAGGCCACTAAAGCAGCGCGGACGCCTGAAGTGAAGCGCCTCTTGTTCCCATCGGGTGCTGGCACGTAATAAAATCGAGCGTTTAGGACCGAGCTCAAACACCGGTCCGACGTCTCATGAAGATCCAAGTAACCATGTGCAGGGCTATTATCAGGTTGCCTCGGTCGGTCGATTGCGGTACAAGAAAGGAAAAAATGTTCTTTGTCTTGATTTTTCAGACTGATTACAAATCAGAATGGAGCAAGTGTGACGTGGCCAAGCATAAGTACTGCATACGCAATCCAAATCTCGAGAGAGCTCCATTGCGACCTCCATCGGCGGATAGCACTCATTCGCAAATCCGCACTGCATCGCGCATTCCAAGCCCTGGAGCTCCGTTCCCATAACAGAAACAGCAAACATGAGCGCCTCAGTGCACGTGCCAACCAAGAAGCTCCCGAGCGGCGCGGTGATCCCGAGCATCGGTTTGGGCGTGTTCCAGAGCCGCCCAGGTAAGGAGACGTACAACGCCGTGCTCACGGCGCTCAAGCTCGGGTACCGCCACATCGACACGGCGCAGGTATACCGCAACGAGCAGGACGTGGGCCAGGCGGTGCGCGACTCGGGCCTCCCGCGCCAAGAGGTGTTCGTGACGAGCAAGATCATCCTGCCGGCGTGGAACTATGCACGGACAATCGACTCGGTGCGCGAGAGCAACCGGAAGCTCGGACTTGGCTACATCGACTTATTCCTCATTCATGCCCCCTTGGACAGCCGCAACCGGTCCGAGGCCTGGCGCGCACTCGAGGACCTGCAGAGTGAAGGCATCCTGCGCGACATTGGCGTGTCAAACTTTGGTGAGGCTCACTTGAAGAAGCTCGCTGAGACATGGCGCGTGAAGCCCGCGGTGAACCAGATCGAGCTGCACCCGTGGCTGCTGCGCAAGGACACGGTCAAGTACTGCGAGGCGCAGGGCATCCTCCTCGAGGCGTACTCGCCACTGGCGCAGGCGATCCGTATTCGCGACCCGACGGTGCTAGAAGTCGCGAAACAGGTGAACGGCTCGGCGGCCCAAGTGCTGATCGCCTGGAGCCTCGCCAAGGGCTTCATCACGCTCCCAAAGTCCGTGCGGGAGACGCGCATCAACGAGAACCTCGAGTCCACGAACGTAACGCTGAGCGAAAAGCAGATCCAGACGCTCGATGGGCTCGACGAGTATCTTGTGACGGCCTGGGACCCGATCAAGGACCACGCGGTGTGAGCTGATTGGGTGCCTACCGCATGAGAATAGAAGTGACCAGACTGTTGAGTTGGTTATGACACACGCCAATATAATGCAAAGCCCCTTCACAACACAAACTCATCGATAACCGTCTGAGAGATACCAATTTTACACGGTTTTGCACTGAGTTGTGTAATTATTTTGAAAAACATGGTCAAAGTCGGTCCACATTGATGCACAAAATTGGTAAGATTAGCTAGCATTGGTATGTTACTTTTGCCAACGAATAACGTCAATCAACCACCTCATCCGATTCAGCTTCAAGCGAACCAACGGACGAAAAGAAGACTGTGAACAGTATCCTGAAAGTGCGACTGTACCCAACCAAGCC
>JAASGT010000709.1:0-17919 GCA_023334315.1 Globisporangium alternatum
GCGCGCTGTGTTTGCCTTTTGACACGCGTGACAGCGTTTCGCGCGCTATTTTAAATTCAAACCAGTGTGAAATTTTCATTGATCAGTTTTGAAGGGATATATTTTTGCACAGGAAGTTAATAATGGGAACGTTGCCTGTATCAGTTTGGAAGCTTTTGTCGATTATCAGATCTTGTCTGATTTCGTTAAAAGAGCTCAAAATGATTTGACACATTTTCTATCTGAAATTTCGAGATGTTTTGTTGTCGTTTAAAAGGATCCTATCATTGATAACTCAAAAGTTCTTCTTTTTATCAAAAAGCTCTTTTGATTAGTTAAAATCTTCATTTTGTTAAAATTGCTCTTCTCAGCGCTCACCAGGGTGGAAATCACATCACAATGAAATTACTCAACGTATTTTTGAAAAGTGCAAGTCAAGAACAAGAAAGCATGTTGGCGGCGGAACTCGGAGCGCTTGCGACGGTGGCGGCGACGTAGTAACAGCAGCAGCTGAAGCAAGTGCAGAAGTTCAACATCATCAACTTCCTCTACGCACACCCTCCGACGGACAAGCTCTTGTTACTCGTGCCAATCAAACTTAAGTAATCAAGTCTGGGAGATGCAGACATCGTCCATTCACGGACTTCTGAACCACAAGCCACACATTTTATACCCAGTTGCACAAGGAGCTCCTTGTGTGGAATCTGAAACTCCGCTGGAGTTTTAATTGGGGCTCCTTAGTTTTGTATGAATCGCCACAAAGTTCCATGGGCATGCTGAAGCCATTCTCGATTCATGGACAATTGATGATGCACCACAAGATCGCACGCGATTGATGAAGCTTTCCATCACTGTGATCTCAGCTGTTGCACATGAATGACATGTGCTCCATGCAGCGCATATCTACGCTAAGAACTGAGCTCCTTGTGTGAGACTTCGGTCCCCCGGCGGCAAAAGACTTTTTGGATTAGCTGTAGACGACTACAACTGTCAAGATCGGACGTGCAAGAATCATGAATGATGTGGATCCGATGACTTCTTCGAGAAGACTTTGAATGTGCGGAGCAATCATTTGGACAAGCAGTGCGCCAACGCAATTTTATCAAGTTGTGCTAGTGGCCACACCGCGTCAGAATATAGTTGTGTCTGTCACAGTGCGTTGTATTTGCAACATCGCGATCGATCGCAGCCAGTATCGCTCAACTGTATCTCACGACACAGTGGACCTCACTTTCGACAGCAACTCGGAACGACCTGAGTACCGGTGCTTCATAAGTACATAGAACACTGTACTCAGCTCGCTAGCACGACAGGAGCGATGGGTTGCGCCACGGTTCACGAAAATGGCGACATGTTGACGGGTGCTCAACATGCAGTCTGTCCGAGATTTTTGTGTGTTCAAAAAGTAATCATAAATGTATGCAATATATAGATTTAGAAAACTAAAATGTTAAAATATTGTGTTTAAATACAAAAATTAAAATCTATTCCATAGATTCATAATCTATGGATCATGTCAAGTGGCAAAATGGTAATTTGCCAATCGTTTTGCATTTTATGACAAATGCGACATGTGAGCAGCCGTTTCAGCGTCATTACGCGATTGGCTAAAAATAACGCCATCCATCCAGTTTTGCAGTTAATTTCAGCTGGTCGGGATTTTGTGTCAAACAGTTGTCACGGCATACAAATCCCAAGTGATTTCGTCTTCTCAGTCTTCTGATGTACCTGCAATCCCATTACGCCAAAATTTCACTTGAATTCACTATGGGTGTATGACTCTGGCGTCAACATTGCCTTTGCTGTTCAGTCCATTCCGCACGCTCACTTCAACACGCGCACCCGCATTCTCACAGATTCATTCGCAGTAGAAGACGGACGGCGCAGCGTGCACTTCATCCCAGCAACCATCTCCACATCCTCTCGCTGCTGTTGAAGCGCCCATCATTTAGGCGAGACGCTCCGCCCCTGTGATCAGCCGCCGCCATGTCGTCGTCGAGCTCGTCGAGCGACTCGGAGGCCTCGGCGCTGCTCTCCAAGTGCCTCCAGAGCATCGTCTCGTACGACACCGACTACGCGCTCTGCCTCATGAACTCGGGCATGTTCGAGCGCGACGCGTCCGCTTCCGACGCGAGCTCGAGCTGGCTCTCGAGCACTGCCGTCGCCGCGCTCGTCAAGCAGCTCACGGGTTCGTCCACGATCACGAGCACGAACGACGTGGGGACGTGTCGACTCATGTGCAGCGAGCCGACTGTGACCGCGTCTTCCTCATGCTGTGACGCGTCGACAACCGTGCTCGCGTGCAAAACGAACGTGACGACGCTCGCCTACTGTAAAGAAGTGATCGACGCGACTTTTGCGTTCAAGAACCAGTGCGGACTGTCCTCGGGAAACATTGGGCTCATCACCGCATGCGCGATCATCGTGTGCATCTTCGGCGTGTTCATGGTACTCTCGCGCGTGTATGCAAAGAGGCAGCTTGCACCGACCAGCGGCGCGCTAGAATTGCGGTTTGCAGTCGCGACGCTCTCGAGATGGAAAGCGGCGCTCGCATCGTGGCACCAGATCACAAACCTCGTGTGGAAGAACCTGATCATTCGAAGGCGGCGACCGATTTCGCTCATCATCGAGCAGTTCCTGCCAGTGGTGCTTGTCACTGGTCTGGTGTTCATCGCGAACCTGGACACGATTTTTGGTAATGGTTCGAGCTTCAGCAGTAGCGGCAGCAGCAATGAACTGAGCAACACGGAAGCGGCAAATCGATCGACAACGATTCTGTGCACAGGTCTCGATTCGATTGACAAATCTGACATCGGTTCTCCAAGCGATACAATGACGACATTCTACACAACTGGACAGACCGTGATTGGCATGTTCTTGCTGATCAGCTACATCAAGTTCGTGTCGACAACGACGACGACGATGGTGATTGAGAAGGAGACACGCGTCCGAGAGATCATGAAGATCATGGGACTTTCCGACTTCACGCTACTCTTCTCGTGGATTGTGACCAACTCGCTGCTCTCCACGCCGCTGGCGTTCGCCATCGCTGCCGAGCTGAAGTACGGGAATATATTTCCAGGTACCGAGTACGCCACGCTGGTGTTCCTCTTCTGGAGTCTGAGCTTCGCAATCGTGAGCTTCAGCTACTTCATTACGCCATTCTTCAATAAGTCGAGAACTGCGTCGATTGCATCGGTGCTGGTGTGGCTGATCCTGTTCTTCCCGTTCTTCCAAGTGCAGCCGAAGTCGAATTCGCAAAAGTACTGGGCTGCGCTGTCACCTCCGACTGCGTTTGCACTCGGTGTGGATGATCTTCTCCGAAGAGCACAGCTGGGCACCGGGTTCGCATACTCGATCGGCATCCTCGAGAAACCAATCACCGTCCCAAGCGCATTCAAGATGAGCTGGTTTCTGATTCTGGATTCCTTCATTCTGTTCGCCTTGGGTTGGTACTTGGAGCAAGTTCTGCCGCAGCAGTACGGTGTCCGCAAACCTTGGAACTTCCTGTTCAAGCGAGAGTACTGGACCAATCAGCCGCGTGAGAAGGAAGACGACTCGTTTGTTGTGACTTCTCCACGTGACGACAGTTCATCGCCTCGAACGCGCAGTCCGTACTCCTCGGGACCAAACATGATGCTCCAGCACCAATTCTCGAGCGACGGATCGGTCATCCTGATGAAGCAGGATTCGAACTTGAGCAAGAGCGTCGAACCAGTCAACAAAGCGCTTGCTGTTCAGGAGCAGAATGGTACCTGCCTGCAGATTCGCGGTCTTCGAAAAGTATTCCCGGGCGATGACGGCGACGAGAAGGTCGCCGTAAATCAGTTGGATCTCACCATGTACTCCGGTCACATCACCGCGCTTCTCGGCCACAACGGCGCTGGCAAGACCACCACGATCTCGATGCTCACTGGTCTCATCACCCCGACATCTGGAGACGCAACGCTGTACGGACGGTCCATACAGCATGACTTCAACGAGCTGCGCCAGATTATGGGCATTTGTCCGCAGCATGACGTATTACTCAACGAGCTGACGGTAGAAGAGCATTTGAGTCTGTTCGGCACCATGAAGCACGTGTCGCCGCACAAACTGAGCGAAGAAGTGCAGAAGATGATTCAAGAGGTCGGGCTGACGGAGAAGCGCAAGACGCGCGCCAAGGACTTGTCTGGTGGCCAGAAGCGAAAGCTCAGCGTCGCGATTGCCTTCATCGGTGACAGCAAACTGGTGTTCCTCGATGAGCCGACGTCCGGTATGGACCCTTACTCGCGCCGGTTCACGTGGAACTTGCTGCAGCGCAACCGCGACGACCGCGTGATCGTGCTCACGACGCATTTCATGGACGAAGCCGACATTCTAGGTGACCGCATTGCAATTATGGCCGACGGAGATCTGTGTTGCGCCGGGTCGTCGCTGTTTTTGAAGAACCGATACGGCGCTGGGTACAACCTGACGATGATCAAAGCACCACACTGCGATGTGGAAGCGCTGAGTGCGTACCTGCGCCAGTTCGTTCCGGATTCGAAGTGCTTGAGCAACTTTGGCTCAGAAGCGGTGTTCCAGCTGCCATCCGCGTCGTCTGCGATATTCCCGACGATGTTGCAGTCACTGGACGCTAACCTGGCCCAACTCCGAGTCGTACAGTACGGCATCTCTGTGACTACTCTCGAGGAAGTGTTCCTGCGAATCTCAAGAGATCGCGAAGAAGGCAACGTTGCTGAGGTCGACTGCGTGGGTGATCAAGTGAGAAAGACGTCTGCCACGTCTGCGTACTCGCGACCAGCAGCTCACTCGATCACCTCGACAACAACGAATCAGCCTGGGTTCTGGATGCAATACTCGGCACTCGTGATGAAGCGACTTCGAATCACCAAGCGTGACCGCAAGAGTCTGACGAATGCGATCATCATCCCGCTGCTGTTTCTGATCATCCTCGTCCTGCTTCCTGAGATCCAAGTCGCCGGATTTTTGCCTGGCGACTACGCCTCAGGAACTGCGTCGGAAGCCTTACAAGCAAACTGCACAGCGACGAACTTCACGAAGGTGTCTTTTGACAGCTTCGAACAGCAATGGTGTGAGTCGAACTTCGCCTACTGCAAACTGGGAATCATCGATTGCGACACCACTGCGTGCTGCAACAAGTACAATGCTGCGTCGCCATACTACGCCTGCAACCTTTGCGATCGCAGTATCTCCCAGCCGAACACACCGAAGACACCGTGCTACAATAACAAATGTTTGCAACGCGATGGCGCCAAACTGCAAGTCACTTTGAATGGCTTCCTGGTCGCCATCGTTGTCATGCTGGCGTTCGCGTTTATTCCAGCTGCTGTCGTCGCGTTCATCGTTCGCGAAAAGAACCCGATCCAGGATGCGAAGAGTCTGCAGTTGATTTGCGGAGCAGACATCTCGGCCTACTGGCTGTCGAGTTGGACGCACGACATCATCCTAATCGCGGTTTCTGTCGTTGCCGCCATCATCATGGTACCATTTTCCAATCGCGCGGTGTCCCACTCGTCGGAGATTCTTGGAGTAGCAGCTTTGGTCGGATCGCACGCCCTCGCTGTGATCCCGCTGGCGTACCTTTTCTCGTTCCGCTTCGAAAAACACGCGGTGGCCCAGACTTCGCTGCTGGTGTTTGCGCTCGGCACCGGTGGGCTGCTGAGCATTTTCTCGTTCTTGTGCCGCATCATCAACTTCGAGCTGGCCCCAAGTGTACAGAACAGCATCACGCTGTCGGAGCTGGATCGAAACTACCTGCGATGGATCTTCATGCTGTTTCCAGGCTACAGTCTGAACAATGGCATTTACGAGATCGCGTCCCGTAAGCTCAGCCGCGACTCGCTCTATGGAACAACCTCGACCCCTAAGCCGTCATCTTTCTTCGGTCTGTTCGAAGGTCTTGGAAAGGATCCGAACTGCGTCTCCTGTTGGACCAGCAACTTCAGCGGATGCTGCGACCGTGACGTGTTCGATATCGATGTCGCTGGTGCTCCAGTCATCTACTGTCTGCTTGAAGCGATCATTTTTACAATCCTCGTGTTCGTGATCGAGAATCGAAGTGTGCGATGGAACATGGAACAGAAACGCCGAGCCCAAGCAGCACATGAAGACGACGACGTTGCTCGAGAGCGCCAAAAAATCGAGACCTCATACCCATCTGCGAACGACAGCATCTTCATCCGGAACCTCCGACAGCAGTACGGCCACGGAGGAAAGGTGGCACTGAACGATTTGTGTCTGGCGATTCCGAAGGGTGAGTGCTTTGGCTATCTCGGCATCAACGGCGCAGGCAAGTCGACAACTATGAAGGTGCTCACGGGACAGATCGCGCCAACCAGCGGCTTCGTGTCGCTCGGAGGGTACGACCTCTCGCAGAACCGTGACAAGGCACGGACGGTGATCGGCTACTGCCCTCAGTTCGACTCGCTCCACGACTTGCTCACAGTGAAGGAGCAGCTGGAGTTGTACGCTCGATTGAAGGGGATCCCAGGCAACCTTGTCGAGTTTGCTGTGAACGAGAAGATCAATGAAGTGGGGCTGATCGAGTACCAGGACAAGCTCACACGCGGTCTAAGTGGAGGCAACAAGCGTAAGGTGTCGACCGCGATCGCGTTGATCGGTGCGCCACGGATCATTTTCCTCGACGAGCCATCGACTGGTGTCGACCCGAGCTCTCGGCGCAAGATGTGGGACGTCATCGCCGCAATTTGTGCGCAGAAGGAGTCTTCGGTGGTGCTGACGACCCACAGCATGGAAGAGTGTGAGGCGTTGTGCACGCGAGTGGGTATCCTGGTGAGCGGCAAGCTGACGTGTCTCGGAAGTGTGGAGCATTTGAAGCAAAAGTTTGGTCGCGGGTACACGGTGGAAGTCACGATCCGTGAGTCAGAACAAGAGGCAGTCGCGAAGCTGTGCGACGACGTGGAACGATTCCTGAGTGGCTCCGACAGTAACAGAAACATCTCCCGCGACAGTGTGATGAACGTCTGCTCGACGTTAGGGATGGCGAAGCGTGGGCAGGCGATCTTGACTGGCGAGGGCAACGGATGGGTGCTCGGAAGCTACTTGGAGTCCACGGGCTTTATTCCGGTCGACATCTTCTGCTCGTGGTGGCTGTCGGAGAACCTGAGCGACACGCTGCAAGCTTTCTTCCAGACCCAGTTCAGAGGAAGTGAGCTTGTCGAGCACCAGGGCGACCACTTCCGGTTCCAAGTGCCCAAGCATGGCTTGCGACCGCACATGATCTTCGGTCTGCTCGAGGAGAACAAGGCCCACCTCCACGTGAACGAGTACGGCGTGAGCGAAACGTCCCTCGAGCACATCTTCAACAACATGGCAGCGCAGCAGGACGAAGAGCGTCTGGTTGCAAACGGAATATACGACGACAACGCACGTCGCTATGGTCCAAACGGAGGTGCTCCAGGCAGCTCGCAGCAACTTCGCCCAAGCAGCACGCAGTCGCTTCGATCGTACCACCGCACCAACTCGCAGCGCGAAGCGTCGTTCACGGCATAGACACAGAAGAAGCATAAACAACTTTGTATCATCGATAGCTGTGCGTACAACACACGCGAATAAAATGTATCAATAGTAAAGAGTGCCAGCATGCTCAAAGCGTTGGTTGGTCATTAGTAGCCGTACTTGTCGTTGAGTTTCGTTCGCCCGTCGCCCGTCTGGTTCGTAGGCGGCACCCACACGCTGTCACCTCCCTCCAGAGTGCTCGCCTCGCCTCCAAACCCAGCAGCCGTCGAGACACTGGTGCTGCTTTTCACAGCAGCAGCAGGCGGCCGCGCTGGTCCAACCACTCGTCGCTTCTTCGCTTGTCCAGCAGGTTCAACATTTGCTTGTGACTTGACTCCAGGTGGTGCCGCGTTGCTGGTGCTAAAGCTAATGTGGGGCTTTGGCTCCGTCTCGCCTGATGTTTCTTCTCGTGGCTCAACTGGCCGCTTTGACGTGGTGGTGGTAGCAGTGGGTTTGACAGAGACCTGGGGTTGATCTGAGTCCTTCAGTACACCATCATCACCTGCCTCCTTGTCCACTGGTCGCTGTTGTGATGGACTAGAAATGGTCGGTGGTTGAGAAATCGGCTTTTTCTCACTCAACTTTGCTTCAGTTGTGCGAGTTGAAGCTGGCACGGCCGCCAGGGCCGGAGTCGCGACGGCCAGAAGCTGCCGCTGGCGTCGCAGCTCCCCTTCCACGTCGCGTTTCCGGGTTTCGAGAGACGACAGCTGCGTCGTGTGGAGCTCGCGCGTTGTTGACGCCATGAACGAGTCGAGCGAGTCCACTTCCTCTGGTTCAGCGTCCTGCTTCTGCTCCTGCACACCTACGTCTCGGGACATCAGCGTCTGCGCGTCGGCGTACTCTCTCACAACCTCGTTCAGCTCGCTCTCTAAAGTCTTGATCTTGGCTTGGATCGACTCGGCAGTGAGCACTTCGCTTGCGTTCTTGCTAGGCTTTGCCACAGCTGCTAGTGCTGTAGTTGCTGGTGTCATCCCAACAGCGACGCCGAGTTGCTGCTTACGCTCCTGGTGTTTGCGCTGGTTGGTCGTCGTGCGGTCGTAAAAGTCGTCCTCGTCGCTCTCGTACCCGTACAGCGCTTCGTTCACACTCTGCTTCTTGCGCGTCGAGGACGCAGCTGTAGCAGCAGCACCTGCGGACTTGGTCTTCTCGCGCTGCGCATTCTTAACGTGGATCCGGTCCTCGAGGTCCTCGATCTCCTTCTTGAGCGCCTGGATGCGCTGCTCGTTGCGCTCGAGCGTCTTCTCCTGGCCCTCTGAGAGCCCGCCCGTGAGCTGGTTCTGCTTGGCCTGGATGCGCGATTTCTCGAGTTTCAAATTCTCCATCTTCTTAATGCGTGTCTGCAGCTGCGTAAAGAGCTTCTGGTCCTTCTCACTGATCTCGCTCTGCTGCAGACTTGACTTGTACGGCGTCTCGTCCTCTTTCAGCTACAAGTACACACACATGCAACATCAATATCAGTATGTGCTAATACATGACATAAATGCCAGTCAATCGCTTGGCAGGGACTCACATTGCGCAAGTAGTCGGGCAGCTTCTCCTTGCCTCCCTCGCTTTCGTCTCTATCGGAATCTTCATCCTCATCATCATCTTCTTCGGTCGCGTCCTCGCGAAAGCCCCACGACGCGCCGTCGTCATCCCCATTTCCACCACCACCAATACGACGTAAGTCCTTGCGCTGCGCCGCCTTCTTCTCCTGGCGATTCTCCGACTTTTCGCGGAGCTTCTGCAGGTTGAGCGAGTCGTACTCCTGCGGGAGCAACTCCGGTGGGCCGCAGACCGCGTACAGCCGCGTGGACTCACCGAAAACGAGCACGTCGCCGATGTGCAGTCGCACGAAGTCATTGGCCGGCAGTCGTTTCTTGTTGAGGAACGTGCCGTGCGTGCTCTCGAGGTCGTGCACGAAGAGCGCGCCCTGCACGTCGAACTGCAGTGCCGCGTGCACGCGCGAGATGGACGGGTGCGCGAGCACGAGGTCACAGAGCGGCTCCATGCGGCCAGCGACCACACAGCTCTTCTTCGGGTCGACGGGCAGCGCCATGTTCTCCACCACCACGCCGTTCTTGATCACCTCCAGGTAGATCCCGAAGACGTTCGCGCCGTCGGTGCCCCACTCGGGCGGCACATACGCTGCCATTTCTTGCTTGTGTGAGCAAATGTGCTTGGTATTGTTCATTTTTGACAAATAGAAGTTGAAATTTGATTAAAGGTTCAGTATTTTTTAGCTAATCGACGTCGCGTGTTTCGTTTATCGTCGCGATAGGCGAGGCTCGCTGGCGTTGATGAGGTTCGCCTCGTTCTCTTGCTGCTGCTCGTACCGCTGCTGATGTCGCTTTTCACCGTTGAGTTGCGTATAGGGTCCGTCAGCCTTTGGCGATCTCCTTGGTGTCGCTGCTGCACTTGATTGCCGTGCGGAGCGACCGTCTGGATCGTGGAATCCATTGGCCACTGCAGACTTTGAAACTGAGAAATCGCGATCAAAAACAACAGAACCTATCAGCAAGCCACTCACTTAGTTCACGCTCGCACACATTTTCTACAAAGCTCAGTCAGTGGGCATAGCGCAGTGCACCTGTGGCTTGCTTTGGGGTATTGGGCGTGGACGTCACGTGCCGATGGGACGCTCTGGATCGGGTTCGTTCCACTGCGTGCTTGGTCAAGCGGTGCACGGCCTCCTCTGTCGCAATCAGTGCTTCTCTCTAAGGGATATATAGACAAACCATAACGACAGACATGGCCAGTCAGTGTCGAGCAATGGTGCACTGCTCAGGATCCAAAGCTTATCACGAACGCACCATGTCGTCGACCTGCGAGAGCACACCCTGGTACTTCGCATCGAGGTAGTTGCATTTGGCGCGCGTCGAGCGCACTTCCTGGTGAGTTGTTACGAAAGTTGGCGGATGCTTGATGCGTTAGCCACCACTACGACTTTGGTAAGGTCCACTGAATCAGAAACACTGATACGTCACTCACCTGCTCGAGCACTTCGATCTTCAGTTCGTGGTCCATCCGCATCTTCCGCTCTGCCTCCAGTTCCCTTGAAAGCTGCATAAATATCAGTTCATCAGAAGTATTCAGTCACCCGCTAGTCATTGTCGTACAGAGCTCACCTGGTCCATCTTCTTCGCCAGGTGCATGCCGATACTGAGCGACTTGTAGCACACCTGGCTCAGCTTCACGTCCTCCTCAAGCACTGAGCTGGTGTTATTCCCAGGACTCTCTGGCTCTCGTTGCCTCGGAGTCTGCCACTGCTGCCTATCTCGTTCTTCGTGGTCTTCTGCGCCGTCGCTTTCAATATCATATTCTTCGTCACTCGCGTCCCTCTGTCCATTTTCTTCGTGGCCACTCTCGTCTTCATGCGCGTTAAAAGCGTATAGCTCTCCACTCTCGTCGTGTCTGTACGAAGAGCTATGCTCTTGCTGCAGTTCATATGCATACGGATTTGTTGGCACTTGCAGCTCTTCCTCTTGCTTCAGCGTGGCAGTTTCGGCTTCGAGCTCAACCAGCATGCGCTCCAGCGTAGCGAGCTCACCCTGCAGGTTCACTATCAAAACTCACACACAGGAGTTAGGATACATGACACATAGGTAGGATGCAACCATCCATATAGTGAGCTCGTACGTTTCTGGGACCGGTCGGGCGAGTGGTCGTCATGATCAAGCTTGAAAGACACGGACGCGCCAACCTTGCGCCGGCGCGCCGAGTCGCTCGATCCTGGACGCTCTCGTGCCATCGCTGCAGGCGTCGATTCACTAGCACTGGCGACTGACGTGTTGTTCACAGCGTAGCGCTCGCTGTCGATGGTACTGCTAAAGCCGTTGGAGCTGACATCGTTGTTGCTGTAGCGACTCGGCGTCGTACTGCGCTGGTGGAGTGTGACGTTAGCGGACGGACTGCGCGACGAGAAGTGCGCGGTCGAGAGTTGCTGCAGCTGCCGCGTGAGTTGCTGGCGCTCGTTCAAACGGTACTGCGCGCCGTCCGTCAGGTACGAGTTCCACGCGGGCCGCCTGCGCGTGGCGGGGGTTCTTGGCGTCGGCTGCTGCTGGTGTTGCCGCCGCATGCTGTTTGAATTTGTCGTCCTTGTCGTGTGGATTCATCTGCTTTTTCGACAGTCTCTTCTCTCTAAAGTACGAAAATGATTTGCACGTGACATACAAATTTCAAGAGTTTCTACTGTATCGATTACTCATAATATTTACCCGGCGATGTCCTTCGATGGACGAGCAGCCTTCATGGCAAAAATTGGGACAACCTTGCGTAGCTTCGTGAACACTCCATCGGTTGAGGCGGACACGTTTTCCCACTCTCGGAAGTCTAGCGATGGAGCTCACCGACCGAGAGCTCGTGCCTCGGTCGTAGACAAACTCAACCTGGCCGTTGACCAGCACGAGCTCACCGCTCGCGTCTCGCAGTCTCAGAATCCGTCATAGAATGCGGCAGCCCCAGATGGAGATCGTCGTCACGCAACTCAGGAAGAACGGCGCCATGTGCATCTCGACTCAGCGGCCGCCAATCACGCCGCTGAACAGCACGTGGTCCACGATGTCGAGGTTCCGCCACCACGCAAGCTCCAGAACGATACGCACTTGCATTGCGATGAATGCCAGCAATACTGGGACGGAAAGCGAGACACGGAAGTCAAGTGTCTGACGCAGCACGGGCGTCAGTACGTCCAGCGTCAGCACCCAGTGAATCCAGAGCCACGACGTACACACGAGCGCGACTCACTGCGCATCCCAGGAGAAGTCCATCACGCACGCGTGCACGGCCGTGACCTGCAGCGAGAGGAAGACGAAGGGCGTGCAGAGAAAGAGGAGCAGCTGGCGCTAGTAGAAGATGAGGAACGCGCCGCAGAAGGTGGACGTTGCGACGAATCCCACGATCGGCGTCCATGGCGTCGCGGCTTCATCGCTCAAGGTGCTTGAGAGTATCAAGTGGAGACCTGGTATGGAGAACCCAGTGAGGTCGGTCGCGTACAGGAAGAAAAGCATGAGTCTTCGCTTTCGTCGAGCAGACAGAGGCGTCTCGATGGCCCCCGACAGCACCGAGGATTTCAACTTGAAGTTGCTCCAGGTAGTGGAGCTCGAGCAAATACCTCGTAAGGCGAGCCACACCGTGTCCTTGGCGCGGAACAGCTTGTTGAGTTTCGAATGCTTCAACTGTGTCAGTCGCCGGGCTTTGATGTCAAACGACGCAGTCACACTGCTCGGTCCGCGCGTGCTGCTTTTCGTTCGGGTTGATAATGTCGATTGAGTAAGCTCTGCTGCTGATGGCGATGCCTCGATGCACACCGCACCTGCTCTTCGCAGTGCCACTAGGAGACTGAGCTTCACTTTACAGTAGTAGCTAATGCACTCGATTGGCCTCGCACTTTTTGCCACACCGCCTTGACTTTGCTGGGCTTTCATTTCCGCCTCCAGGATGCGCACCTTTTTTCCATTTGCGGTAGTAAACACGCGCGATGAGCGCGCTTACGGTCCCTAGACTGTTGAGCATGAGGTCGCGCGTGGTCATCGTGTGGCGTTTTTGGGCGTACACGAAGATAGCGTCATCGTGCGGTGCGTCGGTCGGGCGCAGCATCGTCGCGACGAGCAGTGCCAGGTAGAACAGCACAGTGATCGACGCTCCAGCTATGGACACATAGCGGACGTCTCAAAGTTGGGCGTCCGTCATGAGGTAGTGCGTATTCAACAGCCATGCGAGTGGCAGCACGGCGACTCGGACATCGCGCATCGCAATCCCCCTTGAGATCATCATGAGCGTGTTCGTCGTCGTGAAGAACCAGAAGTCGTAGCTCATGGAGATCGGCAGTGCCATCTCCACGCGGACCGATGCGGCCATCATGAGCACAGCCGGGGTCTCGAGCAGCGCCACGAGCGGTGCGATCCAGCGGACAATCTCTCTTGGGTTCACGATCACGACGAAGACCAGGACCACACCAACGCTGAACATCGTCGTGACGAGGTAGCAGAAGCGATACATCACGCGGTTGACCACGCGCACGGACTGCGGCGAGAGCAATTTGCTCTTGATCGTTGGTGTCAGGTTTAGCGCCGGCATCTCCTCCGCGACGACGAACTCGTACACGACCGACGAGCCAGGGATGGTGTGAGCCCGGTGTAGTGATGGAGGAGCCCACTCAGCATGTGGTCGGCCAGGAGCCACAGCGGCGACGCAGCCACCATCGACCATTCGCCACGTGCTTGGGTCGAGTGTCAAAGCTCGACTACAACGTTGAGTCAGCTTGTTCTTTTGTGACGTGTGAATGAATAGCGAGGATTAATGAACTCGCACTCGGTTCGTCTGGTGTTCAGTTACTCGGATGAGCTGTGGGGGTGATTATATCTTAGAGAAAAATTTATGTTGAGACTGGGGAGACAATGGACCAAGGCTTGTCTTAAAGTGTCGTCTGACTGTCTCCCTACTGAGCGATGTGTTATACACGCGCTGCGCTCCCAGTCGCTCTGCTTCGTGCGGCATTCAGCCTTCGTTTCCATGCAGAATGTGTCTCCTTCGACCAGAACGAGGAGGTCATGATGACAGAAAGTGAAAAAATCTGTGACGTGTGAGAAGATGCGACACGCGCAAAAATAACCCGCCTGAAACTACCCACGTGCGACCCCCTGTTCCATGCTAAAAGCTTTCTCTCCAAGGGAGGAGGACTCGTAGCCATTGACGGCCAGACGAGAACGCAGGCAGCCTCAACAACACTTAGCCACGTCCCCCATGGTGTCGACTCGCCCTCCCAAGTACCGCCGCCGCTCGGTGCCAAAGACGCCCAACAGCTGCCTCTCGAGCCCACGAAGCAGCAGCACGAGCACCAGCAGCAGTGGCAGCAACAACAGCAGCTCTGGCTCGGGTTGCTCGCTTGCCGCTGCAACCGCTGCAACCGCATGCGCCCAGCAGAGCCCGAGCTTCCAATGCCTCGAGCAGATCGCAATCGACATGAGCGTCGACGAAGAGAAGAGCGTGGTTGGCAGTAGCTCCAAGCCTAGCGTCCAGGCGATCTTCTACGTGATGCACGTGCGCCACGGAAAGTGCGGCGTGGCCTGGAGCCACCGCGTGCCCTTTGATCACTACCACAACTTCCACACGCAGCTCATGGAGACGCTCAAGCAGGGCCACGTGTGCCGCGGCGACTGTCCGTGGCTCTACAGCTTCCTCACGAGTTACTTCCCAAAGTCCACGTCGTGTCCATTCAAGATGTTTTGCCCCAAGCTGATCGCCAAGCGCCGCGAGGCGCTGCACCAGTGCTTCACGACGCTGCACAGCTTCCTGCTCACGCGCGAGAACCAAAGCTGCGACGTGCTGCGCACCAGCGTGCTCAAGGCGTTCACTGCGTTCGTGTACGGCGAGCTAGGGCCAAGCCACCCGCTCATGAGCGCTCTGAAACTCAACGAACAATTTGCTGCAGCGTCCGCAGATGTTGACTTGGTGACGCCGGTGTCAAGCTATTCGTTCACTGAGGATGAAGACGACGCGAGTACGACCACCAGCTCGCAGAGCGGCAGTGAGAGCTCGGTGCCGGCGTGTCCGCTGTGCCGTAACCGACTCGACGAGGACGCAGGTGAATCGTTCACCTATCCGATCCATCCACTACCGAGAGCAGCAAGTAGCTCCTTATCGTCCTCTACGAGCCGATACTACGCGACGAAGCTACGCTGCGGCCACGAGTTCCACGAGGAGTGCATCCTCCAGTGGTTCAACCAGGAGCTCAGCTGCCCAGCGTGCGGCCGCTCCGAGCTCTCGCCGAGGAGAAACGAGCGAGCGTCGAGCACTAGCAGCACGAGCGGAGTCGAGGCTTTTCCGGAATGAATGACACGCAGTTTCGTATCAAGTGAGCACAGTCAAGTTGTATACTGTACACCACCACCCTATATGAAGAAATGAAGTGAAGATCTATCGAGGCGTACGTGGTGTGGCGTGGGCTTCTTATGATGACTTGGGTGCAGATTGAAATAGAGAATGAGACGATGGGGTGAGTGCTATTGTTGTCTGCAGTTGGCGTGATACAGCAAACGCCTCAAAGTGTCAGATCGCCCGTCAAGCAAGTTAAATAGCGTGCCTCCACAAGTGCAAGCAGATAGTGCCCAGTGCTGTGTCCATTTCACTTTCGTTTCGTTAGATGGCTCCCCACTCTGCCTAGGAACGACGCCAGTAAAGCCAAAGCATGCGAGCTCCTTCTGCCACTACATCATGTGGTCGTAACCAAGTCACGCCGAGTCCACAGGTACAAGATGGGCACAGAGAAGCAAATCGCGAAGAGCTATGCGCACCGAGGCTTGCAGATATCCCACCGGAGATCGTCAGGCCTGCGAAGGCCCTATCAAAAGTCCCCAGCCAGCACGCGCTCAGCCAATCCCACCAAGTGCTGGCATCACACGAGCATCTCGAGCCAGCTCCACCCCCTCCACTCAGCGAATATCAGGATAAACCAGAGCCCAGACACCAACTTCAACGAGCGCTGCAATCGTTCCGCATGCAGTTCCACGTCGAAGGCGTGTGGCGGCGTGCGATGTGGGCGATGCTCGTGATGCTGCGCAACGCGTACGTGAGCGTGAGCATCGCGTGGCTACTCACGTTCTTCTGCTCTTTGGGCACGCTCTCGTCCAAGCCCGTGGCGCAGCAGTCGTACAACCGCTTCCTCCTGGCCACGCTCGTGTGGAGCCACTTCTTCTTCTGCTTCGTCGTCTTCTTCGCGCAGGCGTGCTTCCTCGCACGGCGGCGGTTCCTGAGCGACCCGGACACGCCGCCGACGTTCCTCTTCTGTCTCCGAAGGCTTTATTCGCAGACGTACTACTCATACCTGAGCTCTCTCTTATTGCTGCTCACGTGCACACTGCTCATCAGCAAGTTCACGCCCACGCACGTGCGCCAGTACAAGCTCGAGTTCTACATCGGTTGCTTCTGCTCGCATGCGTACACCACGAACGCCGTGATATCCACGTGGCGCATCATTCAGCAGCAGACCGTCTGTCGTGTCGGTGGTACTGCGGTTTCACGGCCAACAGCTACGAACCCAGGCTGCCTCGCGAGCCTCCGACACTATTGCTGGGTCTTCATCGCGTACAGTCCGCTTGCAGTCACGGTCGTACTTGCCGGGCTCTTTGTGCACGTGATCAGCAAGTACCGCATCTCGTCGCAGACTGAGATGTTCGTGGTCTCGGCCGCGAGCCTCATCTTCAAGCTGCTCATTCAGGAATGCATCAAGACATACGTGATCCGACGCAACGTGAAGGACATTCGCACGATGTGCGTCGCCGTCGGGCTGCCCACGGTGCTCATCGACACGCAGTTGCGCATCGCGCTCCAGCGCGTGCCGAGCGCGCAGCTCACGATCGCTGGCACTGTGCTCTTGGCGCTCGTGGAGATCGCCATGCGCGCCGGCAAAGTGCTGCTCGTGATGCTCGAGATTCGCCGCAAGGAGCGCAAGACGCACCCTCAGACCGTCACGGCCGCAATGTCTCATCTACAAGACCAGCAGCAGCAACTAGAGCCGCCGTCATCATCGATGATAACGAGAAGCCCGCGGCAACGGCGCTCGTCGCTAGCGACGCCCAACGCGCGCTTCCAGCGCTGGAGGCAGAAGCTGCTGGCGTTCCACACGGCGGAGATCTACGCCGACATGTCAGCCGAGTACATCGCAATCGGCTGCTCGGCCGCGCTGCTCTACTTCTACTGGAGTCACCCAAAGTACGAGCTGCGTTTGCTCAGTATACCGTCGTCCTCCTCAGCATTCGCGAACCACACAAGCGAGTACGCGATGCCCGGGAACCAACTGCTGCTGCTCGGCCTGCAGGTCGGCGCTGAGATGGGCGTGGACTACGTGGCAATGCTGCTCGAGATGAGTGCCGACATCAACTTCATGGAGCTGCGCAAGTACGGACCCTTCGTGGCCTGCGTCTTCATCAGCGTTGCGGTCATCAACGTCCTCATCTCGGCCGTCATCTTCATGCGCGTTGCATAAAATTTGAGAGTCTGAGGAGCGTTTCCGTTTGAAAGATGCCAATTTTACCCGATTTTCCGCTGAGTTGTGTCTATTTTTTGTAAATTTTTTGAAAGTTGGGCTGGATTGCTGCACAACATTGGTCATATAGCTAACATTGTTATTCAAGGAATCAGTTCGAAGCAATGCCCAAGTACGTGTCTTCTGCTAAAGAGAGACCCCCACAAACGATCTCGCTGTCTAACGATGAAGTCTTCCAAGCGCAAACGCTCTCTAGACGATGTCGCTCCTCATCTCGCGAGTCTGCGCCTGCGTTCTGCCAAGCTCCCGCGAGTGGCTCCAGTCGACGAGATCGTCCCTGAGTTCGACAACGAGCCGGAACGAGAAGACACGCCCGTGCGTCCAGTCAAAGCGTCCAGTCGTGCACAAGTGGCTGCAGACTTTTCCTCGTGGTGGGAGGGGTCTATAGAGAC